>JALPQI010003207.1:0-77264 GCA_025490895.1 Thaumatotibia leucotreta | reverse complement strand
TCGGTGATCCGATAAAAGATCATGTAAAATATTATCAAACCAGAATCAGAAAGGGATTCGAAAGTACTGTTGACACAACAAATGATATAAAATTTACCAACAAAAGATTTGTTTATAAGTAGATGTATTGAGTGATTAATTAATATTTTGTCTCTTAAGTCTCTGCACTTAAACTATGAATATAACTATGAATACATCCTAGATCCACTTAAACAGCGTTGTGTCAACAGTACTTTCGAATCCCATTCTAATCGCGGTTTGATAATACATATTTGAGTTTCCTCATTTTATTTGTACCTGAACCATTCGTTAGCTACACAAATACAAATGTAATCAACAATTTTCAAAAAGTATTTCGAGCGAGAAAATTAATCCTTATTTTCCGGGAAATTTTGTTAAATGATATTCTACAATTTATGAAATTACTTTGGCCTGTTTCTAGTTAAACGTGTGCCGTTTGTGAAGGCCGAGAATCGTGACAATGCCATAATGTAGCAAATTTGTGCATTTCATAGCATTGCATAGTGTAATTTTTTTATTTGACCAGAATTTGTTATTCAATGCTCGAATAGCGTTGGGACAGGTAAAACTAAATACAGATGTAGTGAGAAATGACTTGCCTTCGGAAACGTTCGTCAACGTCATGCTGTTTCAGTCTATCTCACTGAGACTGACAGTAATAGCTGTCATGCTACTTCAGTCAGACTCGGTGACACTGCCTGAAACAGCATGTGTTTACGAACGTTTCCGAAGGCAAGTAATTTCTCACTACACCTGTACTCGTAGAAGCTTCTAATAAATTACTAAGCCGTGTGGTGACGGCAGTAAGAATACATTTGTCACCACCCCAAATCTTCCCGTGGCTGTTGTATGAGTCTACTAAGGGATTGAAGTGACATTGACCATTAATTTATCGAAGATTGATCACGGGCAGCAGCGTCATCGTAGTGAATACACTACTGCGATCGCCAACAGGCTTGCCCAGCGTGGCGATAATGGACATTTACCTCCTAATAATATCGTACGCATAGGTAATAGGAGAGGCCTTTGTTTAGCAGTGGACTAATGTAGGTTGATGGTGTGTGTCTGCGTTTATAAGTTACTGAGAGCGGCGATTTACACATATGCAATTCCACTACATAGTAAGTAGTATACATTACATTACATTATCAGCCTATGATAGTCCACTGCTAGACGTAGGCCTCTCCTATTAACTATGCGTATAGACACATTAGGAGGTAAATGCCCATAATCGCCACGCTGGGCAAGCGGATTGGCGATCGCAGTAATGTGTCCACTATGATGACGCTGCTGCCCATCATCAATCTTTTATCAAATAGTGGTCAGTGACACTTCAATCCCTTAGTCGACTCTTACGACACCCGCAGGAGGAGTTGGGGTGGTGACAAATGTATTCTTACTGCCGTCACCACACGGAAAAAGTAGTATACGTCATCAGTCTATCTCGGTCCAAAGTTCAACGTAAACCTCTCCTATCATCTCCACCTATGGCCGCATAAGGAGGTAGTACCCATAATCGCCGCGCTAGGCAACTTAGGCAAGTAATGTGTCCACTATGAGGACGCTACTGCCGCCATACTATGTCAGCGATACTTGTATAGCGTTTAAAAGGGCAGGGATGGCGTTATTTTTATTCGCCCTCCAAAAATTTCGGAGTCTTCAAGTCTTCCATATGAAGTGAAAATTTTGCATCTTCATTAGATTTGTTATTTAAAAAAATATACGCAAGGTCTACGTATACACCGTCTCCCCTTTTGCAATTTTTCGTGTATTTTCTTGCCCTCCCCCCTTGTCAGACCTCTCGTGAATTGTGTACAAGCCATTTGATATTGTTATATTAAACCCTTACCTAATCGTCAACGACTGCAGGCCTTACCAAGATGCCAATCTGCAATCGATTACGATAAGCGATAAGTCACCTGCCCTACTACCGCGAAAATGGAAATTCGTAAATTTCGAGGATTTTTCTCTGTCACTCAAATGAAGGCGTCATCAGAATATTCAATGAACTTTACGAATTTCGTTTTTCGCGGTAGGCACGCTGACCATAATGTTAAATGGTCACGTAACTTTTCGTTCGAATCTGTCATTCTCATACTATCACTTATCGCTTGTCGTATACGAATGTAGAATGGCGTCTTCGCTAAGCATGCTGAAATACATGAGGCATGGTCTTGGATCTAGATACTTACTTCTTTTTAGGGTTCCGTAGCCAAAATGGCAAAAACGGAACCCTTATAGATTCGTCATGTCCGTCTGTCCGTCTGTCCGTCTGTCACAGCCGATTTACTCGGTAACTATAAATGCTACAGTAACGAAATTTAGTAAGAAAATGTGTTGTATAAACCGCTACAGGATTATGATACTAAATTGTAAAAAAAACCATTGGGGTGGGGGCCCTCCATACATGTAACTGAGGGATAGAAAAATTTTTTTTGTTGTATATAAGCATGTGGGGTATTAATTAAAAAAAAAAAAAAAAAAAAAAAAATGGCGCGTGCATAACGCTGTTCGTATTTTACGCCCGCGGGAAAAAAGTACGAAAGGAAAAAACGGCGCGTAAATGTGTGATTTACTGACTATAAAGTGCTACGAACCTGTGCTATTGGTAACTTGTTGTTACATCCCGTGTGTGAAGCAAAGTTGCAGTTTGTTGTTTGAGAACGTCATTGTCCATCACAGCTGTTTACATATCACTCTCACTTCTCAAACAAAAACTTTTTTTTTTTGGAAGGAGTTGCATAAACAACGCGCGGAGTTGTGGCAATCGATGTGCTGCGGCGGAGAAATCAACAGTTACTGAACGGTGTATTAAAGTGCAATTACGAACATTGGTTTTCTGTGCAACCTGGCGGGTGGTTTGGAACTTGTGCGCTCAACGTACCTACTTACCACATGCGTTTCTTGTAGCTGCTAACATCCCTATCTCGCCGTGCCGTACCTATATTGTCATATGACCCGTCATTCGAAAGTGGACCTAATTTCGAGCTGCGAAGGACTCACGCACGGGTGTTCCAAGATCAACTTCTCAAGATTAATTTTATTCGATTTTGTGTTTAAGGGGATTATTTGTTTTTTTTTTTAATCTTTGTTTACATTGATGTTCAAATTAATTTAACTTTATTTTTCTCAAACATGCAATGAAATGTTGTAGTTACTTGCCTAAAAAGCGACCGGGAAGTACCCCGTTGCCGGCCTAGACCGGCAAGTGCCTCTTTTTAGGGTTCCGTAGCCAAAATGGCAAAAACGGAACCCTTATAGATTCGTCATGTCCGTCTGTCCGTCTGTCCGTCTGTCCGTCTGTCACAGCCAATTTACTCGGAAACTATAAATGCTACAGTAACGAAATTTGGTGAGGACATGTGTTGTATGAACCGCTACAGGAATGTGATACTAAATTGTAAAAAAAACCATTGGGGTGGGGGCCCTCCATACATGTAACTGAGGGATAGAATTTTTTTTTTAGTTGTACATTAGCGTGTGGGGTATTAATAGAAAGGTCTTTGAAAATGATATGAAGGTTTATACATCACATTTTTATTTAAGCAAATCGTTTTCGAGATATCAGGTCTCAAAGTCTGAAAAATGTGTCCCCCCCCCTCTATTTTTTAAACTATGCGATATAAAATTCTGAAAAAAATATATGTTATGCACATTAATAAACTCTATCAACGATTTTTGGTTTGATAAAATTATCTCTTATAGTTTTTGAGGTAGGTTGATTTAACTGTATTTTTTTAATAATAAATTGATAATGGTACGGAACCCTTTGCGCGCGAGTCCGACTCGCACTTGGCCGGTTTTTTTTAATTTTCATTTGACATAGGGTTGTGACCTGGCATCTTGGCTTTTAGCCAATAATTATCTGTAAGTAATATTAGTATTAAAAAAAATGATTGGCTAATTGTTGCAGTTATAATTACGTATTTAAATTATATAATTTAAAATATTATGTACAATAACTATTCAAAATAATGTTTAAAAAGCAGTATTATACGGTGCGATCCGTCGGCGCCGATCAACAGACCGCATCGTCTAATACCGCTTTTTAATTTGCACCTTTCAAACATGTCAAACTTAAAAAAAAATGAGGCGTCGGTGTCGTATTTGATTTTTAAGGCAGTATAGCTTAGTGTTTTCGCCTGTCCACAAGGACTAAAAATATAAAAAAAAAGTATTTGACTTTTGTTCTGTTTCAAAGACTTAGTTATGTAGTTGACTTATAATTTCTTAGAATGAAGATATTTTTTTTTGTTTCATTTCATTGCATGTTTGAGAAAAGCACTATACATACCTCGGCCATGAAGTGACGGGTTGCCGGCCGAATATATGTAGACGGCCGAGCGAAGCGAGGTTTGCGCGCCCTAATAGGTACAGGTATACTCAGTAATGCAGAAGTATTTTTTCTTAGAAAATACAGCAAACATTATTTCAAACGAATTTTTACTATTTGCAAGATTAATTAGTTCTCAGAAATAATGGATTAGGTACCTATTTTTCTTGGTTTAAATGTAACGAGGAAATGGTTCAACGTTTATAAATAAAAGACAACATAACAATGTACCGACCTATCGGTATAAAAGGATTTGCCTATTTCGAATCTACGGAGTAGGTATACACCTACCTAATTTGAAAATAAAGTCAATAATGTTTTCGATTGGGTTAAAAATCCGGAAAATTCCAATATAATCTGATATTAAAATGGACTACTTATAAATATACAGGTGTTTTATTGATTTCCATTAAATTAAAGGGAAACT
The DNA here is from genome assembly GCA_025490895.1 of Thaumatotibia leucotreta. Lineage (NCBI taxonomy): Eukaryota > Metazoa > Arthropoda > Insecta > Lepidoptera > Tortricidae > Thaumatotibia > Thaumatotibia leucotreta. The sequence continues at coordinate 72,483 of JALPQI010003207.1, read as the reverse complement.
TATTTTGGTCAAAAATAATCAATTTGTTATATAATAATAATTTTCTCAAACATGCAATGAAATGTTGTAGTTACTTGCCTAAAAAGCGACCGGGAAGTACCCCGTTGCCGGCCTAGACCGGCAAGTGCCTCTTTTTTAATTTTCATTTGACATAGGGTTGTGACCTGGCATCTTGGCTTTTAGCCAATAATTATCTGTAAGTAATATTAGTATTAAAAAAAATGATTGGCTAATTGTTGCAGTTATAATTACGTATTTAAATTATATAATTTAAAATATTATGTACAATAACTATTCAAAATAATGTTTAAAAAGCAGTATTATACGGTGCGATCCGTCGGCGCCGATCAACAGACCGCATCGTCTAATACCGCTTTTTAATTTGCACCTTTCAAACATGTCCAACTTAAAAAAAAATGAGGCGTCGGTGTCGTATTTGATTTTTAAGGCAGTATAGCTTAGTGTTTTCGCCTGTCCACAAGGACTAAAAATATAAAAAAAAAGTATTTGACTTTTGTTCTGTTTCAAAGACTTAGTTATGTAGTTGACTTATAATTTCTTAGAATGAAGATATTTTTTTTTGTTTCATTTCATTGCATGTTTGAGAAAAGCACTATACATACCTCGGCCATGAAGTGACGGGTTGCCGTCCGAATACTATCCGGCCTCGCTTCGCTCGGCCGTCTACATATATTCGGCCGGCAACCAGTCACTTCGCGGCCTCGGTAGTAATGTACTATTAATCTATGTTATACACTTTTTTGTCCCGTTTCAATGTATGGTTTTATATTGTAGTTGACCAATTATAGCTTTGTTTTAGTTTTGTTTTATATGAATGTATACCTGTTGTTTTTTTTTTTTTGGATTAATTATTTTTGAATATAAATTAATATTGAATAATTGACATTATTGAACTAAAACTACTTTTTGGACTTAGCACGCAAAATATTTTTTTACGTAAGTTTTAGTATACGCACATTTAGGCTTGATATTCTTAAGCGCTCTTTTTATTGTACCTATTTTAACTTCCATCTTGTATTGTACCTAGCTTATGACTAAATGTTTTTTTATTATTATTTTTATTTGATGGTGTTGCATTTTTGTTTATTTAATGATTTGGATGACATGATTAATATGGTTTCATTTTATGATTAAGGTTGTATTTAATGTCGGGGGGAAATCCTGTCATTGTTGTCCCACCCCCATGCTCACCTCGTGAACGTTCACCGAACCCCGACCCTGTACCGTGCCCTTTTTGTTCTCCGGTCCGGTTTTTTAAGGGCCAAAAGGGACTTAATATTCATCTAAGCCGAATCCATGGTATCAATAATGTTTTGCGTGTCAATTCTAATCCGACCAGTGTCACTGACGAAGAGCCCCGGGTTGGGCCACAAACTGAAATTCAGCTTGGGGATTTATCAAGCTTGAAATCACAAATTCGGGTATTGAGACACATACCGAAAGGAGCAAGGTGCATGGCAGCTGGTAAGCTGTGTTCGGTCATAGAGGATTGTCTGCGCACTAATGGTGTCGAAGATTGGTGTCGTTTAATGTCCTTTTCTTACTCTGCTCTAAGGGTCCCCGACACAACTGAACGCCAATCTTTGACAACTAAAGTCAAAAATAACATTAGTGTTTCCAGAGTAGGCTTACCGGATACTCAGTCTGGAGGTCGGCCGGCATCAGTTTACAGGGCCATTGAGACTAAAGTGTACGATGGGGATTTAAGGGGGGCTGTTCGTTTGCTTCTTTCCGATTCTGCGCTGGCTCCCTCAAATGAAAATACCCTTCACGCGTTGAAGGAGAAACACCCCCCACCATCGAGGTCAGTGACTTTGCCACCTGAGCCAAGTATAACAAGCCCTTTTTTGTCGGTAACGTCTTTGGAGGTGGCGGAGGCAATCGCTTCATTTTATAACGGTTCCGCCTCTGGCCTTGATGGTTTGAGGCCCCAACACCTCAAGGAAATGATCTCACCCTCTGCGGGGGATAACGGTCCCCGTTTGTTGAACTCCCTTGTAAAGCTCTGCAATTTTTTATTGAGAGGCATGCTCAACATTGAGGTGAGACCGTTTCTTTACGGTGCCTCGCTTTGTGCTTTGGAGAAGAAGGACGGAGGCATTAGACCAATTGCGGTAGGTAGTGTGTTCCGGCGGCTCACGGCTAAGCTGTGTTGCCGGGCAGTAAGGGAACAAATGTCTGGATATTTACTGCCGAAACAGGTGGGTTTCGGTACTAGGCTTGGCTGTGAGGCGGCAATTCATGCTACTCGTCATTTTGTTTTTGAGCGCCATGCGTCGGAGGATGTTATCGTCAAAATCGACATAAAGAATGCGTTCAACTCTGTGGAGCGAGATATTATTCTCAATGAGGTCCTTGAGCATACCCCAGCTTTGTTTCCTTTCGTCTACCAGTGCTATGCGTCACCGAGTAATCTTTTCTACGCGGGGAATATCATCCAGTCTCAGGTTGGTGCTCAGCAAGGAGACCCGCTAGGACCTCTTTTGTTCTGCTTAGCCATCCAAAAGGTTGTCTCGGCATTGAAAGCGCCTTTAAATCTATGGTATCTGGATGATGGGGTTATTGGAGGCAGCTCGGATGCGGTCATCGAGAGTTTGAAGGTTTTAATACCGGCTTTGAAGGGGATTGGCCTGGACATAAATGCAGCCAAATGCGAATGTTTTGCCTGTGGTGACGTTACTACGGAAGCTCTTTCAGATCTTGAAGCAGTTTTGCCCGGAATGAGGATGATTGATAGATCTTCTTTTAGCCTACTAGGTACTCCCATATTTTCCGAGGGTGTCAGCTCTATCCTGCAACTCAAAAGGCAGGCGCTTTCGGAGGTAGGGGAGCGGTTGGCTCATCTATCTGGGCACGTCTCCCTCATTCTGTTGCGAAACTGTTTCTCGCTGCCTCGCATGGTTTACTCGTTGCGGACGGCTCCAACTTGGCTTTTCGAAGAGGAGGTGCGTGCACTTGACGTCACACTGAAACTTGCATTGGAGTCATTGCTTAATGTCTGTCTAAGTGACAATCAGTGGCTCCAGGCGTCCTTGCCTGTTCGGTATGGCGGTCTTGGGGTCCGTCGAGCTCAGGACATTGGGCTGGTGGCTTTTTTGGCTTCGGCACATGGCTCAGCAGATTTGGTGGCGCGTATCCTGTCGGTTGAGAATGGCAAAGTCAGTATGCCGTTCGTTTCCGAGGCTTTGGCGGCGTGGGCCACTAAGTGTCAAAGCGATGAGCGCCCAGAATGCTTGTTGTCTCAGCGAGGGTGGGATGATATCCTTTGTAAGTCGGCTTTTGAACATTTGCAGAGTGGAGTCTAGGGAGCCGACTTGGCGCGTTTAAGGGCTGTTTCAAAACCAGAGGCGGGTGCGTGGTTGCATGCCTTGCCGTCCCCACAACTGGGTACACTGCTCGACAATGATTCTTTGAGAATTGCGGTGGCGTTGAGATTGGGGAGCAAGGTGTGTAACGCGCATCGATGTATTTGTGGGGTGATGGTGGAGGAGAACGGCCACCATGGGCTTAGTTGCCAGAGGTGCGCCGGCCGTTTCCCTAGGCACCATTCGATCAACGAAATTGTTCGTCGGGCTTTAGTGGCAGCGAAGGTTCCATGTGTCCTGGAGCCGCCGGGCTTGTCTCGTTTGGACGGTAAAAGACCCGACGGGCTTACACTGGTTCCCTGGCGCAGAGGGCGGTGCCTACTGTGGGACGCAACATGTGTCAGTACATTTGCTGCGTCGCATTTGAGGCACACTGTCAGGTCAGCGGGCTCGGCGGCGGAAACTGCTGCCAGGAATAAACACGCCAAATACTCTGCCTTGGGGGTCACGTATGACTTTGTGCCCATTGCCATCGAAACGGCTGGGCCCTGGTGTCACGAGGCCGGTGAATTTTTCAGGGAGCTAGGTAGGCGGTTGAGGGAGAGGGGTGGTGACCCACGTTCTGGTTCATGGCTGGTTCAACAAGTCTCCATCGCTGTACAACGTGGTAACGCAGCGAGCGTGATGGGGACTTTTGGACCAGGCGTGGCGCAGCAGGGTTTTTAGTATAGTTTTAGTTTTAGTTTGTTATTTTAAGTTAGTTTTTATTGTATTGTATATTTAAATTATTTGGGTTATTTTTGTAATGGACGTAATTACATAAAAAAAAAACATAGAAAGGTCTTTGAAAATGATATGAAGGTTCATTAATCTTATTTTTATTTTAGCAAATCGTTTTCGAGATATCAGCTCTTAAAGTCTGAAAAATGTGTCCCTCCCCTCTATTTTTTAAACAACGCTATATAAAATTCTAAAAAAATATATGTTATGCGCATTAATAAACTCTATCAACGATTTTTTGTTTGATTAAATTATTTCCTTTAGTTTTTGAGGTAGGTTGATATAACTGTATTTTTTTAATAATAAATTGATAATGGTACGGCACCCTTCACGCGCGAGTCTGACTCGCACTTGGCCGGTTTTTTCAAACTAGAATGATTAAGGCTATTGTGTGCCAAGGAGGCTTGACACGATTATTCCTTATTTCTGTGAATTACACTGGGACGACTTCTTCGTATTAGACAACAAATTTAAATAAATAAACTCCCAAGACGAAAAACTCAAAAGTCAATGTCCGAAGAACAACTTAACTGTCTGAAAAACAACCATTTGAGAGGAACTTCGTGCTAAATTGAGTTTGTATTGTCTTAAAAATATTTGCAGCTTAGAAAGTTTTGTTAACAAAATAAATTAGATTCGGTGGTTTTTATAGTCTCGAACATTAACTACTCGTACAATTTGTACAATATCCATATATTATTTTGTTGCATCGTATGCTCTTATTATTATTATTTAGATCTTTATTCAGTAAATTTATTAGATTAGGCTTTTTATAAAATGAACGTGAAATTCAAATACTATACAACATTATGAAAAACCTAACCTAGGATGCCGCCGGCAACGGCGCCGGCCCAAGCTGCCGGTGGTTAAGGTCGCAGAGAGACGAACCGACGGACTATCCGCGCCGTGTCCAGGATACTGCGTTCTGCATCTGACCCTTGATCCAGCCATCTAGCGAGTTTCTTAAGGGTGCTAAAGGTGTTGGCCGAGAGTCTTCGCTATTAAACCATTCGCTGTAACAACTATCGCGACTATCATAATATGATCAGCTAGTCAACAAACCACATAAATATCGCGTAACTAATAAATTCAATGAGGATCAATTTGAGTGTCAATTGTTTGATATTTGAACTCTATCTGTTTTGGTAGCTACGCGGTATTGCAATATCCCCGACGATATCTCGTGAGCCAAGTCTTATTATTGGTTTGACGGAGAACAAAATTTTGCCGATGTTTAAAACTTACCTAATTTTATTATTTCGTGATAAAGTCAGAAGTCAATGTCTCTAAAAACTCCTCAGAAGATGAACTGCAGTATGTATCTTCGCAAAGTATCTAACCCTTCTAAAAACTTTTCCGAATAATTCAATTATATTTGGGGTCGCGGTCGTGTTCTGAATACAATTAAAACGATTGAATTTAAACGTTGATGCGTGGGAGTTCGAATAATTTTGGTCACGTGACTAATATTTCATGTATACTTTGTAAAGTTCGGAATAAATACGACATAACCACTTGACCATCCATCCGACGATAGCATAATATTTGTATGGAGCAGAAAGTTTGTACGGAAGTTTTTTTTTTTTATTACCATATTCCTTTGGTAATAAACAAGGAATGTTTCATACAAACATTTTAGGAAATGTGGTGAATCTTGCTCAGGGCATCCAATGATATATAAGTAAAGATACGTTATACTCTAACAAAATGAGCGAAATAAATACTTCACATCATACACCTACGATTTATTGACAGTTGACATACACCTATCTTCATATTTCAAAATGCGTAAAAGAGATGGCAAAATATATATACTCGTATTTAATAAATAAAAAAGAGACAACTAGCATTTGACAATCGCGCGTGCATTCTGAAGGTTGTTATTGATAAACATTGTTTTATCTTTGTTACTCTTTATCTTAAACAGCATAAGCTTGTCTTTTTCTCGAAGTCAGTCAAGAACGTCAAAATGGCGTCCTATTTATTTTCAATAAATAGTAAAATTGAAAAAAATGTATAATTCAGTTTAATTGCGCATGATGTGTGATGTTAAGGGCATTTTTGCATTTTATTTTGTGGTTTTCACTATTGTATAACATAAAATGACATTTTAGGGCGCAATTCATGTGATTTGCGAGAACTCGGCAGTGGTACACACCTCTCGGTGGTCTGGGTAGAACTAAGAGCGATTGTTAGAATTATCACAATCTGAGCGCTTCAATTTTAGAGCCGGTGTAACATATCTTTACTTATTATATCATTGAGGGCATCAGCGACAAGTGAAAGGAATGAACCCAAGATACTTTCAACTCCATTTATTAATACATTTTTATCATATTACTTCAGTAAAATACATTAAACTATCTCATACCTTAAACAGTTGGAAGCAATCAATAAACCAATTGGTATTTTTATTAATTTTATCCGACAATTTTACACAAGCCCTGGGCCATTCGCAAAAATCATCCGTCACTTGATTTTTCTATCTTTTTTAAAAAAACAACTTGCCAGGATGAACCGCTACGCGATGGCGGGAAAATGTAGTGTTACCAGGACACTGGTCTGAATATTGCTATATACATTTATTATAACGCTTACACAAGCCTATCAATTTTTATCAAAAACGAAGACGTGATCCAAACGAAGGGTCCACGGAAAGAACATGACATGTCTAGTTAATTCAAATTACAGAAAGAAAAACCACCTTACTTTTAACAGAATAAGGTGTGAATTTGCTCTGATTTTTTTAAGCACTGGACGTGTTTTTTTCCGTGGAACCTTCAAATTTTAAACTCTTTGAGAAATGCTGGAAGACACAGTTGATAAAAGTGACATCTAGCGGAATTTTGCGGCATTATTTACTAATTCTCTTGACGAAACATGAAACAACGTAGCCTGCCTGACCAAATATTCAGCTCTAAAATAAAAAAATACCTTGTGTAGTTTAGAAAATGCATAAGACAAGTAGTTTGGATTCAACTATGTTTCGAATAGTTGCCCGAAAAGTAAAATAATATAGTATGCAGTATGTATCACCTCGTAGAGCAATGAAAGAAACCCATTAATATTTAGATCATACTAAACAACTTTTACTATGGGGCCAAACTCGAATTCGCGAAAAAAAATTACTCTCCCATACAACGTGTTCATGATCACACAATCAAAATGTATGAAACTGTCAAATTTTTTTTCGTGAATTCGGGTTTGGCCCCATAGTAAAAGTTGTTTAGTATGATCTAAACATTAATGGGTTTCTTTCTTTGCTCTACGAGGTGATACATACTGTATAATTTAATACTGTGTCCTCTTATATATTATGTGAGGAAGTTTGGTTACTAAACCTTAGCAATCAATAAAATTATTCTGAATTCGAGAACTGATTTTTCTGACTTATGTATACCAATATACTTATGATTATGCATTACCTTAACGGGTTGGCTAAAAGTAATGAGAATTTTTATGTTTCAAAACATTTACATGAAGGTAAAAGCTATTGGTTTATTGAATTTGTAATCATGAACTAGAGTATATTAGACATTATTTAAAAACAAATTAACACAGCATATTACGTTCCTACCTCCGATTTGTGTAACTGTCTTGTAACCCTCCACGTCATGCTTTGGACGACTTTTAAGTAGATTTTCGAAGGCGTCTTTGTATCACTAGTTTTAATTATTATGGGTAATTACTAGGCTTAGGACTTTTCATAGCATATCGTGGTTCTAAAATCCTTGGAGCCGCTATGTGTAAAATTTGCGAAGTCAAAGTATATTGTAATATTAAATATAATGATTTATACCTACTGTCACATCGTTACTGAATTAATTTTATTCGAACGTAATTAATTTTAAAAAACGAACTTGATTTCATAAAAAGTGCATACGAAATTAGTTACCTATATCAGAAACCATAAAAAAATTAGACTATTAGTGTTCAAAACAAACTAGAAAAAGTCTTAAATCGGAAATAGTGATGAAAATGGCGAAAGTATCATGTTGTTATTCTCGAAAGGTTCGAATCTTTCGTATAAATTACATGTAACCTCCGATCAAGAAACAAAACTTACGTTACCTTTGAAGTAAATAGACTTCACTTCACGTTGACATCACATAGAGCATAGATTAATGATTCCAATTTATAAGTATTTTATCATAATTAATAATTTAAACTGTTTCAAACTGTTTCCTGTCAACTGATATTGAGATTTAGTCTGAGCAAAATGAAAAGTCACGTGTTTGTACGAGAGCCAATACATTCGGAGTATCATAACTCAATAAAATAATGCGAAAAAAAAAGTATTTTACTCGTAAAACACTGAAAGATGCGAAAGGTTAAATCATAGCTCTGTAACGAAAGATGATACTGTATTTTTGTTCTTTCGTGTTATTTTCATACCTAATCAGAACCCTGATTTCTATGACATAATGTAGGTACCATAATAAAGAAATACCACGATACCTCGAGAACACGACATTAACGACGTTTATTTTTGACATACAAAAGAACTTAAAGATAAGTCTAAGATTAAGGACCGGACTATTTTTTGGTGAGTTGAAAGGATGTCACAAAAAAAATCATAAATTTATTCTCACTAACTTTTACCTGCAGATGTGTAATGTACGTGATAAAAAAAAATCAAGCTTTCAATATAAACTTACTTAATGCCACTCAAGGAATAGCTTAGGAGTAAACGTAAAGTCAAACTTGCACTATTTTTTTTCCAAGACACCCAATCGAAAAACCTTCTTGGCTTATGATCGGACTAGTATCTCATTTCAACTCTAAAGTAAGGAGTAAAAGGTGCATAGCTTCCTGTTAAAGATGAAATCTCCAAAAATTCTCGAAAAAATAACTTTTTTTTAAACGTTCGTATCTCAGGACTGATGCGGCTGAGCGAGAGCGAGAGGGGCGGGGTGAAATGGTGTCATGCATAATATAGCAAGTGAGGAAAAAATACTACTATTTCAGTAGTTATTTCGGTCATCCGATCTTAGCCGGGTGTACCTTAAGTCGTATAAGTCGACCAACGTCAGTTTTGTTTTTTGTTTGGAAGTTACATGTAATTTATACGAAAGATTCGAAACTTTCGAGAAAAACAACATGATACTTTCGCCATTTTCATCTAAGACCGATCTAAGACTTTTTCTAGTTTGTCTTGAACCTAATTGTCTAGTTTTTTTATGGTTTCTGATATAACTAATTTCGTATGCACTTTTTATGAAATCAAGTTCGATTTTTAAAAATAATTACGTTCGATCAAAATTAATTCATAACGATGTGACAGTAGATATAAATTATTATATTTAATATTACAGTATACTTTGACTTTGACTTCGAAAATTTAACACATAGCGGCTCCATGGATTTTAGAACCACGATATGCTATGAAAAGTCCTAAGCCTAGTAATTACATTTGAATTCCGTATTTCTAGCCTAGTCTTGTAGGTAGATAATTATGTGGACGCTTAACTCCACTTAATTAATATAAGAACATACAAAAGAATTGGTAACTGATGTTAGACTTGTGGATTTACCCTAATGTAATACAACTTTAAAAAAAAGCTTTATTTATTTGTCAATTTTTCAGCAGAAACGTACTAAATATTCAGCGGACCTACCGCGAAAAACGACATTCGTAAATTTCGAGGATTTGTATCTCTCACTCTAATGACTCCTTCGTTTGAATGACAGAGAAAAATCCTCGATAATTTCCGAATTTCGATTTTCGCGGTAAAAGGCCAGGCTTTGATTGATATTGGAACATTGTAAAAGATCCATGGGCAGAATATCATTTTGATGAGAAAGGGTACCTGGTTATCTCCTGTTTTCCTTTTGTTTTATGCACGGTGTCCAAAAATGTGTTCATAATACTTTTTTGTCTTGATATTAAGTGATATTTTTGAAGTTTTTTGAAGCAACTGGATTGCAACGATATATTTTGATTTATCGTTTATTGTACCAAATTTCAAGAATGAAGCAAAAATAATGACCTAAATGATTTTTTCCAATTACGAATGAAAAATTGTATCTATTTCATGCACTTATTGCCGAAATTATAAGATATAAAATTGCTTAGCAACAGTTCTCTCCTATAATTTTAACGAAGTGATGGGATAAGTGAAAGTTCCCATAAAAATATCGACGGGAATATTGATTGTCGAATAATTTGAGTAATTCAAAATCAAACTAATTCGACTGGTTATAATATTTAATTGCCAACCAATCTCGGAAATATTAAGAGTGCTATGCTGTTATTTATTGAATAATCCTCATAGAAAATACACATTTTATATATATCCGCGATCGACGCAGTGCTTCACATTATTGGCTTCTCTCTGCCGTCCTTCCTTGGTCTTGAAGGGTTTTAATAACCAGATATCGTTAATATTGTACTTTTTGGCTCCCTGTAAACAAAATTACATAGGCTTTAATACACAGTGAATTATGAAATATTTACGTTAATTTGAAAATATTCATATCTACATTGTAATGTTAACATTTAAAAAGCACCGAATTAATACTAAGATAATAATGAAGGAAACGTAGGTGACATAATTAATAATAATGATTAAAAAAATAACGACTGGATCTTGTGATTCTTTCAATGATCTGAAATCTTTCATCTATTAGCTGAGATAGTCTGTGCCTCTGTGTCACTGAATTTTATTATGTTATGTATGAAAAATATTTAAAAGTAACACATTAAATTCGCAAATGAAAGTACAGACAACGGAAATAAAAGTACGTTAATAGTTACCTCCAAATTCGTATCAAAAGCTTCCTCAGGCGTCAACACTATATGCGGTATAGCCGAAAAACTAAAAGCCAGCCCGAAGAATGAATATTTCTTCACCTCCTCAAAAAATGTCTCCCGGGAATATACCTTATCGGGATCACTTCCATACTCCCTAATCTGGCTTGAGAGAACCTCATAATAATACTCCAACAGTTCGTTATAATACTTCTCCCGCATATCTTCTGTTGTGCAAGCGTATATCACAAAACTGAGATCCAAAATCGGAGAAGCGCATCTCGTCAGCTGAAAATCTAGCATCAAAGCATCAACGGGCTGCCCGTTCTCATATTTGTACATAAAATTACTCGTCCAAGCATCCCCATGGGATATTACTCCATTTGTACGATCCTTAACCGCCCTGATCATCTCCTTATATGTCTCTGGAACAGCGAATTCTCTCACTTTTTCTACATATTTGGAGTTAGGATATTCTTTTTCAACAGCGTCTATTGCGATCCCGCATATACGTATCCAATAATCCTTAAACCAATCCCAGATACGATCATCGTAATAAGTCTCAAATATCAAAGTGCTTATACGGTTAAGCGATTCTGGTTCTTGATCCCTCATTGCAAAAGACAATGCGTGGAATTTAGCCATGGTTTTGAAAGTCATCTTACAATGCTCAAAGTCAATTCCTTCTTGCCGGACCGCATAAGGGACGAAACCAAAAATTGAGGCATCTTCAAGGCAAACGATATCGTTTTCTCCATCGCAGTGTGTTAAAAACATTTTTGGGTAGTTATTGAAAGGTTCTGATATGCTTTTTTCTGATTGGAATTTAAGCATTGCTGGTAAGACTTCTCTGTAGAATATTATTTCGTTTTTGAAGAACTCGTCACACCTAAACGTGACGCGACGGGAAATGCTTTTAGGTATTCTTTTAAGAGCTACTTGGACGTGTTTGGAGTCACCGTCATTGGTGTTGCCGAAGATTTTGATGCGGATCATTTCGCTTAAGTTTCCTTTTTCCGTTTCTCCGACGTACTGAATAAAAAAATACAAAATTTAACGAAATGAGACATCAGATTCCAACCTTTAGTAAAAAAAATGCTGTTTCTGTTAAGTATACCAATATTACTACTCCCTAAATATTCACAATCACCGTGGTAACGTTTATTATCTTTCATATTTATATTTACAGGATTATGATATATTATCAATTTATCATTAAACAAGTACGCTACCAACATCAAATATATTTTATTAGCTGTTTGTACTTAGTTTACATCATAATGATAATGAGTCCTTGTCTATAGATACTTGATGACGTAGGTTTTTGGAAAATTTTGACAAAACTACGAGTGTTTAGGTACAAATTTTGAATTCCCTAAATGATTTACAAAAAATATCCTTTCAACATCTACGCACTACTCTTGTTTTTCGCAAATTAAAATTTTTATGTACAGCTTTTTTAAAGAGTAATACATCACTTGTATACTCACCTCCCATCGAGTAAAGGTGATGTTTTCCTTGAACCAATCAGAGAGAGCCTTGCTGAGCCTCTCGTCAGTCAGCACGGGATACATGCCACTCAGCTTGGTAAAGTCTTCGGAAGACATGGAGCCCTAAAACAGAACAAGAAAATATCACGTAAGTATAACACGCTTCCTTGCGCGTAAACGGATTCCTGTGGGTGTTATAAGAGTCGACTAAGGGATTTAGGGTGGCACTGACTGTTTATTCAAGCATCATTATAGTGGAGTGGACACACTACTCCGATCGCCAATCCGCTTTCCATGCGTGTTGATTATACGTATTGATCTCTATATGCTTAGGTGATAGGAGAGCCTTTTGTCTAGCAGTAGGCTGATCATAGGCTGATGATGTGATGTATTCTCATCAATGCCTACTAAGTATTTCACTAAAGATGCGCTAGAAGGGGACTTTGCAGGGGACGTGGCAAATTTTCCACCCAAATAACTTTTTTTCTAAAGACTCACCTGTTTCTCTCTAAGGTAGTAACAATTATGACAAAACCCGAGTCGTTAATTTAGTATTTTGATAACAACAGTATTGTTTGTTATACTTATCAAATTAAGAAAACAATAAGGTTTTATTACTCGTAGATATCTGCTATGCCTTCAATGTAACAGTGATAAAATCACAGTGATCCTGTAAGAACTGTGACCGTGTTTTCATATTAAGTTAATATCTCGTTGGAGCAGATGTTTAGGTTTACCAAATGTGGTGAAATTCATTGATTTTTGAAATGGTCGGCCACTAGCTGATTGACCTGATATTCATCCACACTTTCGAGATATCATAGTTAGTTCCTTTTGTTAAGCCACATTTGCCTGTTACCACTATGTCTTAGCCGACATTCTCTTGAACTTCATCTCTGCAGTAATGGAGCTTCATCATCAAACAGGGTAGGTCCTGTAATACCCATATAAAAAAGTTTGTAAACAAAAATTAATTTTCAACCGTTTGTATGTTCAGAGATGTTAAATATCTCTGAGTCTACGATTACTTCTTTAAGTTTACAAAAAGATTTATCGAGCATAATTTTTTTTTATTAAGTTATGCAGTATTATGCACTGCATCTTACAAAATTTAGCTTTTGTATAATATCGGTAGGAGTTCATTGTGTTCATATACTATACCGTACTTTAAAATTTGAACGCATTATTAAGTCTTTTAATCTTAAAGATATAAAGGATTGAATATAATTAATTATTTTAAGAAGTTATGCGAGATTCATCATCATCATTCATTTAAGAGCTTGGCTCTTGTTGGTGGAGTAATTTCCATTATATTCTATTCTCTGCTTTTTCTTCCGGCTCTCTATACGTTTCGACTTCAATAGTTACCTCCAAATTTCGAGATAAAGATACATAAAATATAACTATGTTGTAGTATAGATAGAAAATAAGTTAAACCCCACTTTCAATGCGAATCGTGGCTTTGCCCAGATATAATCTCAAAGTCGAAGTAAAACAGACCTGGCCTACTCCGCGAACACCGAAGTTCGCAAATTTCGGGGATTTGTCTCTGTCACTCCAATAAAAACGTCATTAGAGTGACGGAGAAAAATCCCCGAAATTTGTAAAATTCGGTGTTCGCGGTAGCAGGCCAGTAAATAACTTACCTCTTCAGCTGTCAACCTCGCGTAACATTAAAAATATCGATAATATTCCTATGCACAGCACATCACTAACGTCTACCTGCAACGAACGTTGACATTTCCCATTTCCATTCGTTCATTTATAATTCACCAGTTCACTCACGAACTCAGTATTACCCGCTGAGAATACGTCTATAATGCTACTAAATTGTAAATGACCATTTCGACTTTGACTCAACTTGGAATTTGGGGCCTCTTAAATTATTCATGTTATATTGGCTGCGTGCTTGGTGCGGTTGGCATGAATTTTTTAATGCTTTCAAACGTTTGGTGACAAAGGTTTGTGGTAGCATCGCTAGATTGCTGGTAGATTTTACATAATGGTATGCATGTGTATGACCGGTGACTAGGGTAGGTCCGAAAAAAATATAATTATAATTTGTATCCCAATCTCAGCTCAAAATCTCCGTGATGTAGGTATCGGCACGGTAGTTGAGGTGAATGATCACACAACAATCCAAATAAAGTACTAATTGCAAAAAAATAGTGAATGAATGAATGACTTGCGTCAAAATATTGAAGCAAAGCCCTTCCACAAACTTGTTGGTCAATCTTACAGTTGCAATTGGGTTTGCTGTCAGTACAAAAAAAAGAGAACAAAAAAAGAGTACAAAAAAGAACACTAATTTCAAATTCCCCGTGTGTTTACATGACATGTTGATGTGTGCGTGACCTCAACTCTTGTGCCGATACCTATACCTATAGACTGTATTGCAGCGTTTTGTTTTTGCAATTTGATTTATAAATTGGTAAACTCACGGCTCTCATGAGCGATATTAATCCTTGGAGCCAAAAAGAGACTTTGTCGCCTTATAAGTGTTTTTACCCGACTTACACACTTATTCATAAACGTCTCTTTAGCAAACAATGCTTAGCGGCTTGCTAAGATAGGTGACGACAATTAAAGGGGGTGAGCTTTATGCTTGAGCATTAAAACGATCGGGCAGCCGGTGAGTTGGTTGCCTGGTTGCATCCAGGACCGGGCTACGATGATTGGATAGTACGAATCATACAGTACTTCTACAAGTTTGGACTCCAGTGAGATCGGTTTTTCTACTTTTAGGGTTCCGTAGCCAAAATGGCAAAAACGGAACCCTTATAGATTCGTCATGTCCGTCTGTCCGTCTGTCCGTCTGTCCGTCTGTCACAGCCAATTTACTCGGAAACTATAAATGCTACAGTAACGAAATTTGGTAAGGATATGTGTTGTATGAACCGCTACAGGAATGTGATACTAAATTGTAAAAAAAACCATTGGGGTGGGGGCCCTCCATACATGTAACTGAGGGATATAATTTTTTTTTTAGTTGTACATAAGCGTGTGGGGTATTAATAGAAAGGTCTTTGAAAATGATATGAAGGTTTATACATCACATTTTTATTTAAGCAATTCGCTTTCGAGATATCAGGTCTCAAAGTCTGAAAAATGTGTCCCCCCCCTCTATTTTTTAAACTACGCGATATAAAATTCTGAAAAAAATATATGTTATGCACATTAATAAACTCTATCAACGATTTTTAGTTTGATAAAATTATCTCCTATAGTTTTTGAGGTAGGTTGATTTAACTGTATTTTTTTAATAATAAATTGATAATGGTACGGAACCCTTTGCGCGCGAGTCCGACTCGCACTTGGCCGGTTTTTTCTCTTGATATTAATTTCGCATCCATAGCCTAATCGGTAGCGGCTTTTTTAAAGACTACTAAACACCGTGGGCTGTCATAACCCGGAAGATTTTAACCACGCATTATTGATGTAAAAACAAACAAAACATAATGAGTTATGTCATTTTTGGCCAAAAATTTTTTTTTTACTATTGTTGAATGTATTTTAACATAAAAAGTAAAATTTATTTTTTAGTACAGATGGTGTATTTTTTAGGCTCTAGTGCGAGAAGTGTGTCATTTTACGTCAGGTTTGAAACGGAGAGTCATTTGTACTAAAAAACGTTGTACGAGACACGTGCAAAAACGAAATTACTCCCTATCGGTCGTGTTTTAAAACATCGCCACTCGTTTCGATTTTTATGTTTTTCGCACTTGTGTCGTAATGTACTATTAAACCCTCATTTTTTGAAGGTATTATTTTTCATTTTTTGACATCTATTAATGAAGTTAGTGAGACTATTCTCCATAATAGCACCAACGCCGTTAAAAAGACCTTTTGTACCGAGTAAAAATTAGAATATATGTATTTTTTTTTATTGGTAATATCTCTGAAACTAGGCGATATTCAGAAAAGTTTATATTATGACATTATAGTTTCTAAATGTGGACAGGAATTAATACACTGTTAAAATTGGTTGGGTTTAAACAGCCCACGGTGTATGTAGATATATATTTTATATTACATAGTTAGCATTATAGACAAAGGGTTAGTCATAAATATGACTTCATGAAGTCAATTAATCAAGAGGACGAAAACGAATAAAAATGCATGGGAATGTATGTAAGTATTCGTAATTATTAAAAAATAATATTTAATTACAATTGTGATTATTGAATAAAGGACACTAAAATATCTATAATAATACTTATTACGGTGAAAACCGGCACATTTTGTTTTCAGCATTTCAAATTCAATGACTTGTTCCATTTAAGGTGCATTCAGACCAAACGAGCATTCGCTATATATTCTATCCCCCTGCAGTCTACGAAATCAACGAATCACGTTTTGTGTAGCGATTGAATTTCGTAGAGTAGGGGGTTAGAATAGCGAATGCTCGTTTGGTCTGAATGCACCTTAAGAATTATAAATAACTTCATTCATAATGAACACAAAAAGAACATTAATTACCTATAATATATATAAACGAAAATATAGAGTAACCATGAGCGTAATGGACTGGTTTTCGTATCGAGCAAACACTAACGCAAACGTTACTCAAGGTCCATTCAGACCAAACGAGCATTCGCTATTCTAACCCCCTACCCTACGAAATTCGATCGTTACACAAAACGTGATTCGTTGATTTCGTTGAGTGGGGGATAGAATAGCGAATGCTCGTTTGGTCTGAATGCACCTTAAACTTGTCAACTCATGGTACTGTGTGCTGCTATGCTATTCTCTTATTCACACATTCGACGCTGCGTTCGTCAACGAGCTCGACTACGAGACAGCCTTCACTTCGACGTAGAGCGCAGCGCTGCGAAAAACGGTATTCACTAACGTAGAACAGCTCGTCGTCGAACTGTAGGCGGTAACTCTCGACGCAGTGTAGTTCCAGCTCACGCCGCATTCGTCGCCGCGCGCTAGTGTCGTTTAAAGTGCATTAGTGAATACCATTTTTAGGCTCGACGCTGCCGCAGCGCTGACACAGCGCTGTTAGCAAGGCGGTTTCCTTAGTGAATAACACTACTGACCCTGAGCTGCCTGCCACTTTTTATCCATCCCGCTTGTACTCTCGTATTGGTGCTAGCGAGTCGGGATAGAAAATAAATTCGCGTTAATAACACGGCGGCAGGTCATGGGACGGCTACTGGTCTTATAGGTTTACATAAACGTTTTTGCTAACTTAACAAGCCGCTAATAATTGTTTGTCCCTTTTGCTCTTATAGACACATTGTTAAGCCTGAAAGGAACAAACAATTATTCATCATCATCATCATCAGCCTATTATAGTCCACTGCTGGACGTAGGCCTCTCCTATCAACTATGCGTATAGACGCATTAGGAGGTAAATGCCCATAAACGCCACGCTGGGCAAGCGGATTGGCGATCGCAGTAATGTGTCCGCTATGATGACGCTGCTGCCCATCATCAGTCTTTTATCAAATAATGGTCAGTGACACTTCAATCCTTTAGTCGACTCTTACGACACCCGCAGGAGGAGTTGGGGTGATGACAAATGTATTCTTACTGCCGTCACCACACGGCCCAACAATTATTAGCGGCTTGTTAAGTTAGCAAACGTTTATGAATAAGGGGGTTAGTATAGTTTATAATTATATGTATCCGTGGTCGACGCAGTGTTTCACATTGTTGGCTTCTCTCTGACGGCCCTCCTTGGTCTTGAACGGTGTCATCGGCCAGATCTCGTCAATGTTACGCTTTTGGTCTCCCTGGAAGAGAAATCTGCTGTTAAATCCAATTCATTACTGCGATCGCCAACTCGCTTGCACAGCGTGGCGATTGTGGGCATTACCTCCTGATGCGTTCACGCAGTGAGAGAGGCCTACGTCCAGCAGTGGACTGATATAGCCTGATGATGGTTATGATGTGATGTGGCGATTATTTATTAAAGAGATTAAAGAGTAACCACAGATATTTAGACTTTAAAATTGTTATTCCTTGGCATATACATTTTCCTTATACATTTATAAATATCTTGGGACATTTTACACTAATCGACATAGTCCCACTCCCACGGCAAGCTCAATTATGGCCTGTGACGTGGGTACCAAGATATAAGAAATAGGTACATATAGATACTTATAGACAGCCACGACTAAGGAACAAATATTTGTGATAAATATGCACAAATAATGCCCTCGCCGGGATTTGAAACCAGAACTTCCAGCTTCGTAGGTAGGGTCAGTCCCAATCCCAACTAGGCTATGGAAGCTTACGAATATATTATAATATACGATGATTTGATGTAAAGCCCTACTTATAATATATGAGATATTGCGAGAAATATAGTTTGTTTGGAAATTGAAGACACGTGAGCTTTATGAGCATGCCCTACTGTCAGATGTCTTCACTTTCTTCACATGCTTTATAATAACATTATTTACCTTCATTTTCATATCAGGAGCTTCCTCAGTTGTCAGCATAATATGCGGCGTCGACTCAAAACTAAAAGCTAAACCGAAGAATGAATACTTTTTCACTTCCTCCATAAATGTCTTCCAGGAATATACCTTATCGGGATCACTTCCATACGCCTTAATCTGGCTTGAAAGAGTCTCATAATAATACTTCAGCAATTCATCATAATATTTCTCCCGCAGATCTTCAGTAGTGCAAGCATATAAGATAAAAGAGATATCCAGAACTGGTGAAGCGCATCTAGAAAGTTGGAAGTCTATCATTAAAGCATCAACAGGATCTGTTTCAACGTATTTGAACAAGAAATTATTTGTCCAAGCATCTCCGTGTGAAATAACACCATTTGTACGATCTTTTACTGCCTTTACTACTTCTTTATACGTCTCTGGGACAGCAAATTCTTTAACTTTTTTTACGTAAATTGTGTTTGGATATTCTTTTTCAACGGCATCAATAGCGATGCCACATAGACGCTTCCAAAAAGTTTCATACCAATCCCATAAACGCTCGTCATAGTACGTCTCAAATACAAGATTGCTTATTCTGTTAAATTCTTCAGGCTCTTGGTCCCTCATTGCAAAGGATAACGCGTGGAATTTCGCGATCGTTCTGAAGCTTAGCTTGCAATGATCAATGTCTATGCCTTCTTGACGAACAGGATATAAACGGAAGCCACAAGTTGTCACATCTTCAAGACAAACGATGTCGTTTTCTCCATTGCAGTGAGTTAGGAACACTTTTGCATAATTATAGAAAGGTTCTGGTAAGTTTTTAGTGGACTGGAATTTTAGCATTGCAGGGAAGACTTCGGTGTAGAAAATAATTTCATTTTTAAAGAACTCGGCACTCCTGAATGTGAGGCGACGAGAAAGGCTTCGAGGGATACTTTTTAGAGCGACTTGGACGTTTCTGGAATCGCCGGAGTCGGTATCACCGAAGATCTTGATGTGAATCAACGTGCTCATGTAGGAGTCGCCCTTTTTTGGTTCACCGACGTACTGAAAAATAGCAGTTTTAATTAAAATTTCCCTATAAATTAAATTACAAAACCTTAGCAACTTAAGGAATTTAACGGCAACAGTTCTTATAGAAGTTATTTTGTTTTTTTATTAGCGATGCTACTAAACCATGAGTTTACTAAAACACAAATTATTTACGAACCTACAAACAACACGTTTGTGAAACAAACAAAATAACTGCTTAAGCGCATATTGTACACCACATACATATGGTTTTCACTTTACAAATTTTTGAATTCGCAACTACAGGTTTTTAAAAGATAACCACTTTAAATTTAATAGCATTTCAAGTTCTACAGTTTATGGGATTATGGGTCGCTTCCATTGCAAAGAACTCACATTAGATCTAGCAAATAAAAATAAATGTTTTCCGTGATTCAAACATCTTTAAGTTCTTTGTGTTTCAATCACACATATATAGGTACATACGCACTGAATAACTGCCCCCTATGCTTTCAGTTGAGTAAGCATCTACCATTTTAAATTTTACATTTATTTCTTAAGTGACGATCGATACGCACTGAAGGTCTACCGTGAACCATGATCGACGTGCCTCCTTGTCACACTATTGTTTGAATGAAAAAGTGCGAGAAAGAGGACTTCGTTCGTTGTTCGCAGTAGGGCTTCTGATAGTTCTGATCGATGCAGGGTGAGGAAGCCCTCCATAAGATGGATCTGGCGAAGATAGGAAATATAGGAATCCATTGGATGACGGCAGCGAACGATGGATGTACATATCCCCGAGGGACTCTTATACCCAGAGACCCTTGGCTTTGTTGAGTTGGCTTTCTCTCGCACTTGTGAATTCGTACGTAATTGTGACAGGGACAACACTACCGCGAACACCCGAAGTTCGTAATAAACGGGGATTTGTCACTCCAAGGCGTCATTAGTGATAGAGAAAAAACCGGCCAAGTGCGAGTCGGACTCGCGCGCAAAGGGTTCCGTACCATTATCAATTTATGATTAAAATATTTATTTATTTATTACAGTTAAATCGACCTACCTCAAAAACTATACGAGATATTTTAATCAAACCAAAAATCGTTGATAGAGTTTATTAATGTGCATAACATATATTTTTTTCAGAATTTTATATCGCGTACTTTAAAAAATAGAGGGGGGGGGGACACATTTTTCAGACTTTGAGAGCTGATATCTCGAAAACGATTTGCTTAAATAAAAATGTGATGTATAAACCTTCATATCATTTTCAAAGACCTTTCTATTAATACCCCACACGCTTATGTAAAACTAAAAAAAAATTTCTATCCCTCAGTTACATGTATGGAGGGCCCCCACCCCAATGGTTTTTTTTACAATTTAGTATCATAATCCTGTAGCGGTTCATACAACACATATTCTCACCAAATTTCGTTACTGTAGCATTTATAGTTTCCGAGTAAATCGGCTGTGACAGACGGACAGACGGACAGACGGACAGACGGACATGACGAATCTATAAGGGTTCCGTTTTTGCCATTTTGGCTACGGAACCCTAAAAATCCCCGAAATTTGCGGATTTCATAGTTCGGGGTAGGGCTGCAGAATTGGATGTCTATAGACTTAAAATAATTATTATGATATTGGTTACCCTGTATTCCCATCTCGACCCCATTACTAAGCTAGCCTGTATAAACTCACCTCCCATCGAGTAAAAGTGATGTTTTCCTTGAACCAATCAGAGAGAGCCTTGCTCAGCCTCTCGTCCGTAAGCACGGGGTACATGCCACTCAGCGTGGTAAAGTCTTCGAAAGACATGGTGCTCTGAAACAAAAATAAAAAAGAGATTACTGTTTGTTCAATCAGCAAAATGTTTTTTTATGTTTGTCGATTGCAGAAAAGACTACGCTGGTACGGCCATGTTATGAGGAGAGATGACGACTATGCGTTCAAACTGGCTCTTCGTTTACTTGAAACCCCCGAAGGAAGGGCCAGACCCAAGGCTACGTGGTGGTCAAATATCAAAAAGGATTTGGAAGCCGCAGCACTTCGAAATATGACAACCCAGAACAGAAACGTCTGGAGCACCCGATCAGGGAGACCCGACCCCAAGTAGATGGACAAGGGAAGTACAAAGAAGAAGATTGCAAAAAAATATACATAATAAACACCTAAAAAACGAAAATCGCAATGCGTCAATCGTGGTACCGAAAGTTAGTTATACAAACTATAAGGTCAACAAACATTGAAACAACTTTCAACAGTAGAAAATGGAGGCAAATTTATAAAATGTAGGCGCAATTGTTGATCACTCATAAAACATTAAATTCATCGCCTTTTTCGGTGCTAAATTGTGTTACACAAAATTGAAATTTGTAATACGAAATTGTGACGTTAAATTTTGTTTTCAATAAAGTATGTAATAGTACATTGTGCATCAAGGGAGGTAAGTACGGAATTAATAACGAGAGTGTTAGAAGCCCGACGCCGTTAGGCGGAGGGCTTTTATGACTCGAGTTAGTATTCCGCTTACCGACCGTGATGCATACAATGTTTTTCATCACACTTGCCGACAAAAAAATAAGTTTTAAGAAATAACAGTATTAAATGACGTACTGACATTTCCATTACTCCCTAGGGAATTTCACTTTTCTATTACTCCCGCTGCGGGCGCAAACAATGGCGCGCTTAGGCAGCAAGTGTGATGAAAAAATTTTTGCAATCGATCCGTTTACAAATAAATGTTTTTTTTATTTGCCGCGTTTTTACTGGCTGTCACATTAAAATTTACTATGAAAGCGCGTAATTTAAAATCACAGAAATCATACAACTCACTCTCTACACCTTTTTCTGAGGATTATATGTCTAAACTCAATTCCAACATCTTTTATATCAATTGCTATGAAATACATCACAATATCTCCCTTTCATTCTGTAGGTGAATAATTGAATAAGAAGTGCCAGCACTAAAACAAACAAAATGAAGATATTTACCTTTTGTTTTGATAGCAAGTAGATTACCATTGTTTGGCAATCCAACAAAATTAAGTTTTCATTATGTTACTCTTTTTTGAGTATCCGCGATTGACGTTCTTAATTTGGTCGCGTTGTCGTAACGTTAAAATCTGTGATTTCTTTTGAATGATGTTGTCAGTGGTGACGTGGCAGGGTTGCTAGCATGCCCAGTGTATTTGCTTTAAAATAAATTTATTACAAATGAAGGGTCCACGGAAAGAACATGTCTAGTCAATTCAAATTACAGAAGGAAAACCACCTTACTTTTACAGAATAAAGTGTGAAATTGCCCTGTTTTTTTTTTACTTTGGACATGTTTTTTTCCATGGACCCTTCAAATGACGACGCTTATCATAAACAACGCTGCATCTCAAAATAGTAAAATAAAAACACTACCTTGTCGTAATTTGAATTTTAACAATGAAGCACTAGAATTCCAGTAGCAGGCGCGTACTATTTTGGAATACAGCGTTGTTCAAGCAACGATAAGTGAAGAGAGAGAGAGAGTTCCGGATTTTCACTTGTTTTTAAGGTATCTTCTGGAAAAGTAATCTTATAGTTTCGCTAAGTACAGTCGAGGAAATTGAATGTTTAGCGCTTTGCGGATCAAGTTAATTTGGTAGTTTTGGTGGTTTAAAGTGAGCCATAAACTGCTAAACACTCAATTTCCTCGACCGTACATGCGTCTGCTTCTCTGTCTGTCCACCTGATTATCCGTCTGTTCGTCAATCTATCGGCCTGACTATTTGATTACTATACTCTGTCTAACAATACCTGTCCGGAAATAAAGCGGCAAATTCTAATATTCTAGGGAGAGCCAACTATTCTCGCTTACCTTTTTTTTTTAATTTGACGCCATTTTCCATTGACCGTAATGGCTAGACAGTATATTTTCTAAATTCTAAATCATTGTTCCTAGATCGACAGAAGGATATGTAGCGTTCATATTGCATTTTTCCACTAATCATTATAATGACTACGAAGACATAAGGGCCATCTCAATAAATAATAATTAAGTAATTTCTTGACTGGTACCCGATTTTATTACTTACTTACTTCTTTAAGCAACATGTTTTTGTTACGTAAGTACTTGTAGTTTTTACTACATGATATCATTTTGCTATAGACCAGTCCAATGGAAATATAAATATCGAATCAAACTACAATCTTAGTTATTACACCGAAATTATGAGTGCACTAGCCTAGTGCACTCATAATAGGTCATAAGTCCTAAGGACACATTTTTAACAAATTTTGATGAACTTGTATTTTTTAATTAGACTACCGGAAAATTTACGAAAATGTTATATTTTTAACTGAGCTGGCAACACAGACGTGTAAGCGTTTTGATATTGCTTGCAAACTGACACAGTATATATTTATTTTTGAGTGGATAATTGTGCACGAATACATTGACAAATCTCATTAAATGACAGATAATACAAGTAATACTATGTAAATTGATATGATTGTGTTATTATCTCCAAAAATTATATGGTGCGTCATAATACTACAAAGTCTACAAACTACAAATCATTGACGTTTCGATTAAATTCTGGATCGAAACGCGGCAACGAAATTATGAATTTAAGAATTAACCAATCAGAGCACGACAACTATTTACCGCGTTTATCACTACCACGGGATTATATTTTAATATCTTACTGTATTTATCTGCTATAAACAAATCAGTATGTTAATTTGATTTGTATCAGACTATCGGTAGATGGTTAGGTTAGACATGGTAATTACATTCACATCATCAGCCCATTAGCCTCCGTAGCCTAGTTGATGGTAGTGACCCTGCCTACGAAGCTGGAGGTTCCGGGTTCGAATACTGGCGAGGGCATTATTTGTGTATTTATTTATCACAAATATTGAACACACTACTGCGATCGCCAACCCGCTTGCCAAGCGGTTATGGGCATTACCTCGCCATGCGTCCATACACACAAGTACCTAATAGGAGAGGCTTAAATCCAGCTGTGGACTGAAATAGGCTGATAATGATGTATACCTATAGTCCAACAAACCAACATGTCAGTATACAAAGGCGAGAACTAAAAATTTTCTATGGGCGGCCAACACATTGCGCCCGCATATTTTCAATTTTCCGCCATTTTCTATTGACGGATTTGTGTGCCAGACTATAAATCTCAATGTAATTCTAGAGCACACTCTCTGTAGATATCAAAGTAGGTATTGTATAATCATTGTTACAGTTTAATGTTAGAGCAAATATTTTTTTACAATGGATTATTTATTTAAATACCAAGACTAGTAAAAGAAGCGGGAAGTGCTGTTGAACGCTGATTGGTTAATTTCATTTCAACCTAGTGTACGTGATGAGAAATCACACACTTCGTTTAGCCTGACAGTTTTACACATTTTAAGATTAAATATTTATTTTAAAGTCATTTGTGTATTTTATTTCAGTTTTGATAATGTCAATTCAATACAATAACGAAACGCAGATACGCCAATGTTGCTAGTCTTAAACAAAAACAGAACTTGGAACATTTTTGGGTCATTTCCATAAAAATGTTACATAATTAAAGGACTGTAATGAAAACAAAATATAACGACATTTTTTGTGTATTGGCTCTGAAAAAGTGCGAGTAATTCAAATATTCTACGAGCGATCAACAATATAATTAGAAAGATAGAATAGTTTTTTATTCACATAAAGCACACATTACAGAACAGCAAAAGTAAATACAGTGGAATCATTTTCTGGGTTAAAGTGTAAAGTAAAAATATTACTAACACTTAGCAACACTAACATTTAGTCGTAGCAACTTTTACAAGATTATTAACTTTAAAATCTTTTAAATTTGACTAATTTTAATTTTACTACTGCCGAAGGTTGTTGGTTGAACAGAGTATACCACAGTTTGTTTTACTAACTTTCGTAACACAATTGACGCGATCATGATTTTTGTTTTGATTAAGGTCTTAACTACGAGTATGTACCTACGATTTTTGCTATTTTATTAGATTACAATACTCTAAGCCAAATATTAAATTGACAAGTCTAAACTTTATCAATAAGTAAAAGCAAAGTCGGTTGTATGGAAAAACTAGGTACCTATAAGTTTATAAAAATTACTGGTTTTGCATTCCACCATTTCCAATGGATTTTCGTGATTTTTTTAAGTAGGTAGTTTATCTAAATATTATGGCTGGAAACTTTTAGCTATGGTTTACTTTAGTAACTAAATAAGCCCATTATACATTACCAGAATAGGTATGTGAGTAATGAGCATACAAATCTAAGAGATTTTGTTTAAAAAAAATACGTATCCATTACATTAAAATAGTTATATTTTGATTTTTTCACCGCTGGTTTCGAAAGACCGACAGTAGTTGCTTACTACCAATCGATCCGGCTATCTTATAAAAAATACTCTACTGCAGGAACACAAGACTACGATTCTAGCATAACTTATTTCGAGAAATGAGTTTTTCACGCTAGCAACCCTGGTATGTCATCTCCCGACAAGACATCACGCACGAACGCGTATGACCTAACGATACTACGGCAAATTTTGAAACGTACACCACGATTTAAATCAGGAGCAAAACGAATGTATTTCGTAGTTGGTTGGATTATTACAAATGAGATTTCAATTAAACTAGTTGTCAAAATAATAAGCGTCTGATACGAAGTAAGTTTTTGGTTGGTTTTGTTATTGTTCCGTCTCTGTTTGGTTTTTGAAAGTTTCTGATAGTGTGAAAGGGAAGGTAATAAGTATTTGGTGTTGACCTCGAACAATTTAAATAATGGGCTGATATAAATTGGAAGATTGGATTGGAACTGTACATTGAATAGGTATAGGTACAGCATGCATAATAAAAACAACATTATGAATGTAGCCATTTTACACTTATGTTTGTCAAACCGATGTTTCAAGGTTTCAGAAACCGGTAGGTAAAGAGTATGGCCTACTTTTTTTAAACTGACTTCAAATTAGATGTGTGCGCCGCGCCGGCGTCACGCCGCCGCCGACCTTTTTTGCCACGCCGCCGCCGCCGACTAATGGTCGGCGTGAAATCGGCGTGGCCTTGACTGAATAACTCATTCTTATGGACTAAATACTACACACTAAGCTTCGTATTTGCTTTATGTATTTATATAATACTCTTATGTAGGGAATTTACTGTCAACCTATTAGTTGCTTTCGAGTATTATCACCGTAGGTTCTTAGGCTCGACAACTTCCAGCCTCCTGAACAAGCCGGTTTTTTTTTCTTGAAAAGCTTTAGCAACGTAAATCACATACACAAGCAACGTCAGAATATACTGAGAGGTATAACTTGCCCCTCAGGTTAGCGTTCGTATTCGTGGTCTATGAAGCATTTGAATTGATCGAGACCTGGGCTGTACTACAGTATCTTCAGCGGTAACAAGTAAACTACTCTTCATTGCGTTGATAACCCATTTCTGGGGGTTGTGACTTATCAACTCATCAATTTCTCTTTCGCGATCTTCCACCAACCACTCCAATTTTACGCAGCGTGGATCACTCCAGCAACCCGAAAGTTGAGTGAGCTGCGGATCTGGTCTCTCCAGCGCATGAGGCTCGTTCCTCTCGACCTTTTCTTTCCAATCTTATGGCAATAAGTTTTTTGAGTTCTTCTCCAGGTTTGCGGGCTATGTGCCCAAAGAACAACCAACCAACAAACAGTAGAACAAGTAAGCCAAATAGGCTCAAACCATGACCTTTTAAATACAATTCAGTTTACGTTCGGCTAGCCAATTTTTGACAGTTATTCTATGCAACTGACACATTGCGATTCAGTTTAGGTCCTAAACTGAATCGCATTAGGAGATCGTGGTAGCCCCCTAGTTCATCTTAAAGACCGGTATTCGAAATCCAGACCATTACAGCGATAATTACGACAGGGAGATGTCTTGTCCCCAAAACTGTTTACTGTTGCTTTGGATGATGTTTTCAAGATTTTGGACTGGAATGGGATGGGCTTTTCATCAACTTCGGTTTGCCGACTATAAAGTTATATTGGATGAAACCATGGATAATCACCCAATGAGTACGAGTGAGGCGAGTTGGCGCGCCTCTCCGCAGCCCTAAGTGGAGTTCGGCTTTCGACCTTCGCAAGGGATCGAAACGAATTGGAGGGCCACAAAGTGTCACACTAAACCATTGTGTAGCATGGGCGCTAGGCTCTGGCAGCTCGGCCTTCAGCCTCGTCACCTGGCGTGCCTCTGTGGGAAGCTCCAGGCCTTCACCCTTACGCGAAACTGGGCCTTCGCTATCTATTTAGATACAGAGACTTGTATGCGCGCCTCTGCGTGAGATGGGTCTGCGGCCTTCGCTGGCGTAAAGACGGTTGAGAAGCGTAATTGTATTGGAGAGCACTGAAATCGTGACACTGCGGGCCTTCGGCCTTCGCGGGTTTGACGCCTCGCCATCAGATCTTCGGCCCTCAGGTTTGGCTTATTTAGATACTAGGGATTATCTGCCCTTAGATCTTAAGGGGCAAGTGATTTTTTAGTGGCAAAAATATATTGCTATGCTATTCTCTTATTCACACATTCGACGCTGCGTTCGTCAACGAACTCGACGTCGTGACAGCCGCGTCTAAAATCCTAGCTGTTTGATTTGACATTAGGAATCGAGGCTGTAAGCGAGGTTGTGAGCGAGTTCGTCGCTGTTTTTCGTTAGAGAATACGACGTTCGTACATTAAACGTCAAACTCTCGACGCAGTGTAGTTCCAGCTCACGCCGCATTCGTCACCGAGCACTAGTGTCGTTTAAAGTACATTAGTGAATACCATATTTAGGCTCGACGCTGCCGCAGCGCTGACACAGCGCTGACAGCAAGGCGGTTTCCTTAGTGAATAACACTGCTGGTCGACGCAGCGTGGGATGCCTCCCAATATGATGGACCGATCACCTGGTAAAGATAGGTGGAATCCAATGGACGTGGGCTGCGCCCTATTTATCCTTATGCCATGCTATTAGGGGATTTGGGAGACCTAAAGTGAATAGGGCTAGTCCAAACCCAGTTAGGTACTGTTGAAAATATTATGTTACGACATGGTGGGAAGAGAAAACTGATATGTACTGATCAGATGTTGGATAAGGTGGTCAGTGGTGGTGTTTGATGAACATTTATATTGTATTTATCTAAACTATAACAAAGATACTATCGAATTCCGCTTTTTTATTCATGTGACCTTGACGCCGATTTCACGCCGAAATCACGCCGCCGCCGCCGACTTTTCAGCAAACGCCGCCGCCGATCATTTTTAGATCGGCGCACACGTCTACTTCAAATGAGGAGGTTCGTGATTGGACAGATTTTTTTAAATCGGCAATTTCCTATAATCTTGGAGAAATAGCTTGAAGTCGTTTTTTTTTAATTTGGTGATTTGATTATTCGTTGCACATTAAGTCCCTTTGATTTATTCTAAATTCTTAATTTCGTATTTTGTTTGTAAATAAATTATAAAATTTCAGCCTCCGTAGTAGCCTAGTTGGTAGTGACCCTGCCTACGAAGCTGGAGGTTTCGGGTTCGAATCCCGGCGAGGGCATTATTTGTGTATTTATTTATCACAAATATTTATTCCTTGGTCATGGCTGTCTATGTATTTAAGTATCTATATGTACTCGTATCTATTTATTATATTATATCGTCGCCTGGTACCCACATCACAAGCTTTAATTGAGCTTACTGTGGGACTAGGTTGATTTGTGTAAGGTGTCCCAAGATATTTATTTATTTATTTAAATAAATAACTTATTTATGTCACAACGGAGGCAAACAAGCATGCAGGCTGTAAGCTCAAAGAATAATGTACGTGTTCTTGATTTTGCGTCAGCAGGTCCGAATAAAAGTCTTAGATCTTGTGGATTATAGGTAGTCCGTCTTATAGGTAGTAATTTATTACAGTATTGCTATACATTTTACGGCAGCCTTGGCATAAGCACATCTTGTACGTGACTTTTTAATCGTATTGATAAAACAAGTACGGTTCAGACTCGCGCGGGCTAGGTATCAATTTATCATAAGCAAAGACGCGCAAAAAACACGTTTGTTGTATAGCAACCACCAACCAACCAATATTTATTATATACGTATTACATGTCACCGCAACACATAATTGTCATACCTAGATTGCCAATTTGAGAACTGGGACTGGTGAGACTACGAGTACCCATACCCACTCAATCCACTAGAATTATTAGTTATGGTTTCAATTCAAAATCAGTGTGTTATTATGAAGCAGTCTGGTCTAATAGTTGCCAGTTATAAATGAATAGGTAGGTAAGGTACCTAATAATATGAAGGTGGTACCATTTTTCCGAGTCTTAATGTCATACGAGTATATAATATATAAGGCTCCCTGTTCTAAATATATTATGTTAGTGTAGTAGGCAGTTTTCGGCCAGATAAATTTAGTTCTCGGCCTCGGGGATTTACTATGAAAAAGTCCGAAAACTCCCCGACAGGGTAACCCGAACAGGGTAGTTTAGCCGGCTAAACCACCCTGTCTTTTTTATAACTTTTCCTCTTTTTCAGAGCATCATGTCTTCCATAGAATTCAGCACG
Organism: Thaumatotibia leucotreta; assembly: GCA_025490895.1. Lineage (NCBI taxonomy): Eukaryota > Metazoa > Arthropoda > Insecta > Lepidoptera > Tortricidae > Thaumatotibia > Thaumatotibia leucotreta. Next base: position 42,128 of record JALPQI010003207.1, on the reverse strand, counting down.
CTGAGTGGCATGTATCCCGTGCTGACTGACGAGAGGCTCAGCAAGGCTCTCTCTGATTGGTTCAAGGAAAACATCACGTTTACTCGATGGGAGGTGAGTAAAATAGGTTTATTCCTACAGTTTAACATAGCGCAGGTGGCTTATGATGGTTTCCACTTTTCCGTACATCGTGCTACTTGCCACTTTCGCACTATAATACTTGTCAGAACGTGACCGCAACGTCAACAAATGACAAACTAAATACGATTATAACCCTACAGGAACGATATAACTTTTTTCTACAACCACATCAATGCCATCATATACTGTTAATTCATTTCATATTTTTCAGTATGTCGGAGAAACAGGCAAAGGCGACTCCTACCTAAGTGAGCTGATCCGCATCAAAATCTTCGGCAAAACTGACTCTGGGACCTTCAAACAAGTCCAAATAATTCTCAAAAGTATCCCTAAAAGCGTCTCCCGTCGTCTCACATTTAGGAGCGACGAGTTCTTTAAAAACGAAATACTTTTCTACACAGAAGTCTTACCAGCTATGCTGAAATTCCAGTCGACTAAAAACATGTCAGACCCTTTTGATAACTACCCCAAAGTTCTCCTAACGCATTGTGATGGTATAAATGACGTGATTTGTCTTGAAGATGTTTCTATTTACAATTTCGGTCACCCTGCCAGGCAAATAGGAATGGACGTTGAACACTGCAAGCTAACGTACAAAACTATGGCGAAATTTCACGCTCTCTCCTCTGCGATGAGGGACCAAGAACCTGAAGAATTCAAAAGAATAAGTAATCTTATATTCGAGACGTACTATGATGAGCGGCTATGGGATTGGTATGAAACTTTCTGGAAGCGTTTATGTGGTATCGCTATTGACGCAGTTGATAAAGAATATCCAAATTCCAAATACGCTGAAAAGATAAAAGCATTTGCTGTCCCAGAGAGATATAAGGAAATGATAAAAGCAGTACAAGATCGTACAAATGGCGTGATTTCTCATGGGGACGCTTGGACTAATAATTTCTTGTACAAGTACGTAAACGAGCAGCCTGTTAAAGCTATAATGGTAGATTTCCAACTGACTAGATGTGCTTCTCCTGTTTTGGATTTATCTTATACGATGTATGCTTGTACCACAGATGATATGCGGGAGAAGTATTATGATGACCTATTGAAGTATTATTACGAGATCCTTTCAAGTCAGATTAGGTCATATGGAAGTGATCCCGATAAGGTTTATGCTCTTGATACCTTTATGGAAGAAGTAAAAAAGTATTCCTTCTTTGGTTTGGCGTTTAGTTTGGAGGCAACGCCACATATGGTTTTGCCTCCTGAGGAAGCATTTGATATGGATCTGAAGGTAAATAACATATCAATCACTTCGCAAGTTTGATGCTTACAATTTGTCCGTTCAGTAGGCTTAGTACAGGATTAGTGCGACAATCTGTCGCCGCGAGATAAACTATCCATCCCCCTTTTATTCATGTAGTTAGTAAAAGATGAAAATTTATCTCGCGGCGACATACTGATACTGACATACCTACCAATCATGTGCTAAGCACTCTAAGCAGTTACAGATAGCTCAAAATCGATGAAATGATAATGAGATGATTCCGCTAACTTTGCTCTTAATACAAACGAGACGGCAAAGCCGATAAATCACAAACTATGACACTGTAATATTTTGATGTGGAACAAATATATTTATTTTATTACATAATTCAATTTGGATTTTTAAGTATTAACGCGAGTGTAAGCCGTCTGGTGACGGCAGAAAGGAAAGAATACATTTGTCACCACCCCAACTCCTCCTGCGGGTGTCGTAAGAGACGACTAAGGGATTGAAGTGTCACTGATCATATTTGATTAATTCAGATTACTGCGATCGCCAATCCGCTTGCCCAGCGTGGCGATTATGGGCATTTACCTCCTAATGCGTCTATACGCATAGTTAATAGGAGAGGCCTACGTCCAGCAGTGGACTATCATAGGCTGATGATGGTAACGCGAGTGTGACATACCAAATAAAATATATTGAGTTTACAATCCAATGTTTTTGAACTGAATATTATCAGAGTAGACATTTACTCTACATCTATTATAATTATTTGTATAACACTCATATTTTTCTAACCACATGGACAGCAATAACAGTACATTTTTTCACCACCACCACCACCCCTCCCGTGTTATCGTATTGTCGTAATAGTCGACTAAGGAATCGAAGTGTCGCTGACCATATTGAACATTGATGATGGGCAGCCGCGTACACTACGGTGATCGCCAACCCGCTTGCTAGCGTTTACGGGCACTGCTTCCTAATGCGTCTAAATGATTGATCAGCTGATGATGATAGCATATTTTTTATAATTCGCAGGGTGACAAAAAGCATAACATCGACGAAATCTGGACGCTGACACCGTTCAAGACGAAGGAGGGCCGTCAAAGAGAAGCCAACAATGTAAAACACTGCGTTGACCGCGGATACATATAAATTAAGTGCAGGCTGTACTATAAAGCTGAAGTATGTAATAAAGACGATTTTAATTGATTCTGTTTTTTTATCATATCACACACACGTACATCGTCTATCAATCCACTGCTGAACAAAGGCTGTTCCTGTGCGTTTGGAAGCTGGAGGTAAATGCCCGTAATCACCACATCGATATTCATTTATTATTAAAGATTGTTGATGGACAGCAGCATCACCAATCGTAATGCTAAGTGGTCACACTAGGGCATTCAATCCCGGGATTCAAATGTATGATTTTATAATGTCAAATCCCGTGATTGCGTACAAACTGCTACCGTATATAACATGGACGTCTAACGCCAGCTCAAAAATGCCCCCAAAAGCAATTGTTCAATTATGCCAAGATGGGCAGGACATAGCGCTCTTTTTAACACCGCGCATATTTCGGCGCAACATCTTTGACAACTGTTTATAGAATATAGCCAATCAAATTTTGATGGACCAATCACAACTAATTATAAATGGTAGCTTAAGTTTTTATAGGTTGATTTTGAAATTCACTGCCGTGATGAATTGAAGAGGTGGTGACACTTGTCAACTAAAATACCTACAGGACCGTTTTTGAAAGGCAATGTAGTATGGCGTGCGGCGTGGTGCGGCTTCGATGTTTTATTTGTTCGTAGCATACAGTAAATGAATCCCGGGATTACATTCCCTAGTCGCAATACTTGCGATAGCCAAGTCATTTGGCCAGTATGGCGATTATGGGCATTTACTTACGTCTTAATGCGTCCAGGCGTAGATAGTAAATAATAGAACGGGCCTGAACTAAGTTGATGATGATGATGAATATTAAGATGAAAATGTGAATACATCTCATTGTAGTCTCCTACAACACAGTTTTGGGTAATGTTTCTTACATTACCTAAAACTAACAAAGTTAACAAAGGACAAAAGTTTAGAAATATCAAATAGTGAGAAAAATAATACAATTCCAATATTACAATTAGGGAGTCCAACCTCGAGAAATAGGTCAACTACCAGATCCAACTTGGTTGGGCAGCGTTCGCTAAACTACGCAAACATTGTCTTTTCATCTGACATCCTCAGTGCCTCAAGACAAGTCTTCAATCAATGTATGTTATCAACTTACCAGTACTTACGACGCTGTAACTTGGTCCTTGACTATAGAGCTGGTGACAAAACTCAAAGTAGCTCTATGAGCTGGGGGCTATGTTCAGGATCTCTCTACGTAATCGAACAGAATTGAGGAGATCCGTATCCGTAGACGTTTAAACTAAAGTCACTAACATTGCCCTCCGGATTAGCAAGCTGAAGTGGTAATGGGCAGGCCACATTGCACGCAGAGCAGATGGCCGATGGGGTCGAAAAGTCGATGAGACACAGACCCGGTTTTCTGTGAGAGGAGACCACGGTTAGGCAAACGCGGCGTAGGACGTCTACCCACAAGATTCCCCTTCCGATTGTATTAGGCCCCTTCAATCAAACCAATTACGTGGAGGTCCAAAGGTCGCCTGATCAACACAGTGGGTGTTTTATCGCTGAAATGATGACGATAAAAGAAATAATAATAAAAAACTGTCTCAAATACGTACAGATAAATAAATAAACGGAAGTTTTGAAAAACATGCTATTTGCATAGCTATACGAAAATGGACCTTGTAAGTGTTATAGCAAACACTTACAACAAGGTCCATTATCGTCTCTACTCACCTAATTGAAATGAAAAGAACATACCTACATACCGATATTTTAAAAGAAAACATTCGATTGTTGCTTGGTTAAATATCAACTTCTTAAATGTACAATCGACAACACAGCTGTGGATACAGACAAAGTGCCAGAAATATGTATACACACCTTTATGTCCAGGCAATAAAGTTCTGTTAACATATTTTGGCACTTTGCCTGTGTTCACAGGTGTGTTGTTGATTGTACCTATACATTTTAACTAATTGTTAATAATGAATGAAACGCACGGAGTATCAGAGTAATGTGAAAGATGACACACAACTAAATAAGTGCTTGCTAATCGCAAAAAAAAAAATAGAATGAAGGAATGGCTTCATGTTACTTGCGTCAAAATACAATACATCTTACATACTCTAAACACATCTACATTAGTTCATGGCTGATGCTTTATGTGTCTTTTACGAATATGCGGTAAGATTAAAATTTATACTTATACATAACAACTCCAATAGTAAAAAACCACAGTGCTATACCCATACATAATATTAATAAGTGACAATATACCTACTCCCCCTATTTGCATCCATCAAGGTCGCTGATAGGTAATTTTAACGCTCATTTGATTTTCGGATAGAAAATATTACATATTTTAACCTTCCAACTAACCTTCATGGAATAGAAAAAGGAAAAAGATTACATAAGAATTATACAGTTGCAACTAGATTAATTTGCTGTCAGTACGAAAATGGAACACTAACTTCAACTTCCCCTTGTATTTACATGCCATCACGGTGTTTTCACTTAGTTGAAGTAGTGAATTTGATGTACTCATGACGTCATCGGATATGCTTCCGGAAATTAACGTTAGAGGGCGTTGATATCAATTTCAAGATCTTGTGTTATCTGTACAGCCACTATTTTCTTTTCCGTTACGCGCAGTTAACAAAACGAAAGAAATGACAAAGTATTAGTTTTTTTTCATTACTTGGCTCTCAAAATATTTTTGTTTCATACATAGAGAAATGTAATATTAATTTAGCTATACTCGTATTTTTACTTTTGTCCAATTTGAATTCTTTAGCTACAAATATTTTAGATGCATTTAAAAAATATATTGAATGAACGGAATGTTTTTGCAAGGTCGGCCATAATTAAATTTTCGCTTTGGTTGTCTTCGATGCTTGAACTGGAAGTGCATCGAAACGATATTATTTTAGTGATTTCATACAACGACTGTGCTTGTTCTGGACTCCTATAATTGTGCTTTTCCATGTATGTACTGTACATGGATTGGATTTTTGTAAAAATGGTGCGATGCGGTTAAATGTGTTGTTTGCCTAATTGTGGTAAAATGCGTGAGCATTTTAATGTTACTCAAAACGCATATATATGCAAATTGGAAGCCATTCGCAAAAAACCGTTTCAAGATGGAAATGTCCCACGAGCTCCGTTCGCCGACATTAGAAAACTGTGCAATGCGGCTACTGTTTTTTTAATTCAACTTCAATCAAACTGATAGCAAATAATATACAGATGCTTAATAAGTTAGTACCTAAAAACTTTATGGATAAGGCTAGTGTAAAAATAAAACTTGAAAGTGACATATTTTTTTTGTTTTATTGTTTCTCGATCCTAGTTCGGGCGAACAGAACTAGGTCACATAATGTGTGAACTTCTTCAGCTGATTCCAAATGAGAAATGCGTGGCAAGTTCACACTTGATGTGATCTGGTTTTGTTTGTCCATTATTTCAAAGGTTACCAATCTACAAAGCTATATATATACCTATACATATATATGTGTATATATATATATATATATATATGTATATATATATGAGAAAAGTTGCCGGGAATCATCAATAGATGGCGCTGCAAGCAAAAACCTTGACTGATAACTCTATACACTACTATTCAGTATACTCTATGCATGCCATGTTGTCTTCTTGGCCTCAACTCGTGGTACTACCCTACCCATACAAGCTGCCTGTTTCAAGTTACGGTTTTGTTTTTAACAAGATCCCATTAACGGATCTGGAATTACCTAATTTTAAATTTATTTATTTTATTTATTTAATGTATTCAATGTAATTTAATTTGTGACTCATGACGTCCCAATATCAACCGCGGGCCGGTAGTGATAGGATAATTATCAAGTCATATTTTATCTAAATCGATATACAAATATTTACTAATAACAAATATTAAATTACCACGGATTAAAACTACTAGCAAAGTTCTTGATAATCGCGGGAAATCGTTGTCAAACGGTGATTGGTTATTTTAAGCCAACATAAGCGCTTCCGTTGCGTTTCGTTCCAGCTTTGTACTGAAACGTCAATAATCATTTGTGATACGTACAAAACGTTGGATGATGAGAGAATAGTAGAGACAAAAAGTACTACTCTTGATAGCATCCAAATTATGTTAACCAAATTTATTTTGAATCGTTAATACACATCAAATAAAATAAGTATTTTTCCCACCGCATGAGCAATATCAAAACGCATACGCGCCTGTGTTGCTGGTCTTTTCGGAAATACATAATTTCGGTTAATTTCGTTATACCAGTCAAGAAATTATGAAGTTTGAAATCAATGATATTATGTGCCGGTGGTCGATTTATAAAACCAAACAAACTTAAGATACCTAGTTAAATAAAAGGTTATCATCATTGTTTTCCACAATCAAGATCTTAATACGTATTATCTGCGAGTACGACTATAATAAACTAAAAGTATAATTAAAATTAGATGTGTTAATTTTAATGATTGTAATTCTTTTACTGAAAGGAAGACCTAGTAAATTTTAAAACAAGGAACTATTAATTATACATAACTACATAAGTTATTATTTTATTTTAGGTAGGTATGTAAACCGTAATTTGTCCACGTAAACGATGTACCTACCAAACTGTGTACTTGATTATTTAATTAGTTCACCAGATTTGCATGTCTTTCAATTATTACTGGTTTTTATCACGACAGTGGTGTAGGGTTAGAACCGATAGTCGATTTTTTTTCTCTTGATATTGTGTCAGACGACTCCAAAATGCTTATTAAGTTTTTAATAAGCTTACTTGAACAAAGAATAGTTTGACTTTGATTTTGATCTACGAATAAATTTTATCAAAATATTATCAGTTGAAAACAAAAACAACGATGACATAGGTATATAATTATACATAATATGATCAGAATGGACCAACTTAGAATAAAACTTGCGTTTTGTACTTGTAAAGGTTTGACCGCCCATAGAAACATTGTAATTTGCTCGGTTTTTTACGGATAAGTCGGTTTGTCAGATTATAATATTATGTAGAATATTACAGTTGCATGATTAATTAGTACCTACGCTTATGTTGTGTTGCGATGTGAAGTACGAGAATCTTTCATAGTAACAACATTAACAACTATTTCGCTACTAATAAATGTCGATATTTTTATACAAAAATATTTTTCAAGCTATAGCAACCCTGTCACGTCATCAGTGACAACGTTATTCGCACGAAATCACAATATTCACAATGTTTGACGTTACTAACATACGATCAATTTCGGAATGCTAACTGCACTCGAATAAAAGATAAGGCTAATAATACCAACAGTATTTCATCGGTTTACCAAACAACTACTATCTATTTCCTGTCAAAATACAACGAGCTAACGAGATTCCTCGAATACTCGTCAGCTCGTCACAGATCATTATCGTCGTGTTATTATTGTAGTTCTCTCTTGTTTAAAAGTAGTGTTACTGAAGTGTGAAAGGGAGGCAATAGTTCTGTGTCGAATTATAAAAGATGAGCAAGTGTTGGTATTGACACATACAGCCAATAAGCCAGTAGCCAGTTCTCGTATTTGCAGAGCGCGAGCTGTGCGTGATTCAAAACTACGCGCGTTTACTTACGGTAAGTAATTTAATACCAGTTTTATTTTATTAACAGATAAAAACCTGTAGGTATTCAATATTATTTCTATTTAATTTATACTATAAGCTTAATGGTTAGGTAAGTACTAGCTGTTTATCTGAGCAGGTATTTCTTTACAAAATAATTGCTAGTCTAAAAATATTTTGAGTTATACATTTTTGTTCGTTGCATCTGTTAAAATATTAGATAGTAGGTAATAAACTTCTTCTGTATAAGTTTATAATATAATAAAAAAACGGCCACCAGTTCAGTGCTTTTGGCAGGGTGCCACGAATATTAATGACCAATTTTATTTGTAAATTATCAGAAACTTAGAATCAATATGAATGGATCGGTAAATAGATACTTTTACAAGGATCTAATTATTTTAAATTTGTAATCCAAAAACATAGGACATTCAAGTTAATAAATAATTAAGTTTGTTTGCAATTTTGGTAAAAATGTAGTGAAATTGACAACAACAAGGTGAGTAAATTGTTTATTAATAAAATAAATAATATTTTCTTAACATTCAGCAACTTAAATGTAATTCTTAATGTATAATAATATTTTATTTTGGGTGACATAGATATTTGATAAATATTATAATAGTACCTAATAATCCTAATATATCTCACTCGTAAGCCCCTACCTTACAGATGTTAAGACAAGTCTATATTGTCTATTCTCTATAAACGCATTCTGGCATACACGCAGTGCGTTAATTTGGATTTTTAAGACACCTCTTGTATACACGACTTAATGAAATACATGGCTGCCAGCCTAATTTTAAATGTCATTTCTGATTAATAGTAAACCATAGAGGAGCTTTCTTTTTTAATTTTGACGTCTCCCGCCCGACCTTGATGATTACCTAATAAAATTTTGTTTGACTAAGAATATTTCTCATATTTACAATTTTATTTGAAAATAAGTGTGTGATCGTAGAAAAAGTATTGTATGCAACATTGTTTAACTGAGTCAAAAAATGCTCGTGGCGTCTTTAATAACAATTTTCGGCTTCGCCTCAAATTATTACCCACGCCACAGACTTTTTTTGACCTCTCTTAAACAAGGATTGCATAAAATACTATTAGGTCTGTGTGTTTATGTTTAAGTGTAATAATATTTGTATGGATGTTTAATGATGGATTAAAAGTTTTATGTTTATGTTGAGAAAAGCACTATACATACCTCGGCCGGAAATATGGGATTGCCCGCCTCAGTTTGTCTTCGGCCGGCAACCCCTTTCGTCCCGGCCTTTGTAGTAATGTACTATTACTGCAATGGTTATGGATAGTGGTTACCCATTTTGATGGCCTAAGCCGGAAATGTTTCATGAAAATCCATTGCTGGCGGACTTTTATATAACTAATACTACCCAGGTGGCTAGGTCACGTACTTAAAAAGAAATTTCGTCCCGTAACGGATCTACGCTTCGGTTGCGGATTGAATTCCCTGCCGAGGTTTTCTCTAGGAACTAGGCACAGAGTATAGCGTTCTTAAAAAGCCATGATGAAGCCAGATATGTTACGGGACGAAATTCCTTTTTAAGTACGTGACCTAGCTGGGTATGTTTTAAAAAGTGACGGCAGCGCACCTGCGATTCCCTTAGTTATAACCTGCCGCAAAACAAGCTGGCGACTGAAGGCGTCTTGCTATCTACATTACACTAGTTGGCTCCTGGACAGAGGGAGAGAGATAGCAGTATGCCCTCAGTGGCCAAATAGTTTTGCGGCAAGGAGTTGTTGGCGTCCGTAAGTACAGTACAGTAGCTGTTTACCACCGGGCAAGCCGTTAGGTCGATTGCCTCCATCGCGGTATAGAAAAAAAGTGCCTGTGCATTTGGATAGCTCTCTAAAATACCGGAAAGTACTTGATTGCCAGATTATTTCGCCTGCTACTTGGACGGTACTATAGCTTGTGGATTGTGGACTTATAATAGGGAAACACAAAGTATGATAGTGTGGCAAACTGACTTGTTAGTAGAATAAGTTGGCTTAAAAATGTGTCACAGAAAGTTTGAATTTGCCGCCTTTTTCTACAGGCTAATAGGTTTTCCAGACTTATAATTATCATTATTTATGTTTATATCAGAGCACCATGTCTTCCGAAGACTTCAGTACGCTGAGTGGCATGTACCCCGTGCTTACTAATGATAAGCTCAGCAAGGCTCTCTCTGATTGGTTCAAGGAAGACATCATCTTTACTCGATGGGAGGTGAGATTATTATCTACAATTCAGTTTCCCGAAATTCAAAAATCGTTTGTTTCTGTCATCAGAAAAAGACGATCGAACTTATAAATTGTTGCTTTCACATTTAGTGGTATACTTAGGCTCTGCTTGTTTTTGGTTACATCAAATTGAGTATTACTGACTTAAATGTGGAGTTTATTCATATTTATTTTGTTGTTTTTTTCTTCAGTATGTTGGCGAAACCGGTAAAGGTGACTCCTACTTGAGTGAACTGATTCGCATCAAAGTTTTCGGCAAAACTGATTCTGGCGACCCCAAATGCATCCAAGTAATTCTCAAAAGTATCCCTCGAAACATCTCGAGACGCCTCACATTCAGGAGCGACGAGTTTTTCAAAAACGAAATCATTTTCTACACAGAAGTCCTCCCAGTATTGCTCAAATTCCAAAATACAAAAAACATTAATGAACCTTTCGATAACTGTCCGAAACTTTTCCTAATGCATTGCGACGGGGAAAACGATATTGTTTGCCTCGAGGATGCCTCTACTTTTAACTTCGGCCCGTACCCTGTTCGACAAGAAGGAATCGACTACGAACATTGCAAAATGACTTTCAAAACAATGGCAAAATTCCATGCATTGTCCTTTGCAATGAAAGACCAAGAACCAGAAGAATTTAACAGGATAAGCAATCTAATATTCGAGACTTACTACGATGAGCGTACATGGGATTGGTATGAGACCTTCTGGAAACGTCTATGTGGCATCGCCATCGATGCCGTAGAAAAGGAATACCCAAACTCCAAATATGTGGAAAAAGTGAAAGAATTTGCCGTTCCAGAGACATACAAGGAGATGATAAAAGCAGTTCAGGATCGTACAAATGGTGTGATTTCTCATGGGGATTCTTGGACGAATAATTTCTTGTACAAGTATATGAATGGACGGCCAGTAGACGCTATAATGATAGACTTTCAGCTGACTAGATGTGCCTCCCCAGTTTTGGATGTCTCTTTTGTCATATACGGTTGTACAACAGAAGATATGCGGGAAAAGTATTACGATGAGCTAATGAGGTATTACTATGAGGTCCTTTCAACCCAGATTAGGGCGTATGGAAGTGATCCCGATAAAATTTACTCGAAGAAGATGTTTATGGATGAACTGAAGAAGTATTCGTACTTCGGTCTGGCCTTTAGTTTCGAGTCGACGCCGCATATTGTGCTGCCGCCTGAAGAAGCTAGCGATATGGACATGAAGGTACATTTTAACAATAAAATTCTTGACAATCTCTTAAAAGCCCTCAGAGATCAAAATACGCAGACGGTAGGGAATCGCAGTGTCCTAGTGATGCATCGTATTTATAACGTTTTTGTCGCGTGTTCCACACACTGCTACTTCAGAGACAGAGAAGTCAAATATGAAAAAAAAATCAAAAAAATATTATTTTAACTAATAACTCAACAGAAAAAAACAAATTATCGGGATATACACGTGTTTGTATGGTACAGCCCATGGAATGCTCCAATAGTGACCCACTTGAGTTTTGACAGCTGTTCCAAATTTAAACTCATTTCTTTCTTTTCAAACGACTTCAAAAATGGAGGAGGTTCTCAATTCAACTGTATGTTTTGTTTGTTACCTCAGAACTTCCGACTGAGTGAACCGATTTAGATGACTCTTTTTTTATTTGAAAGCTTATACTCACCGATTGGTCTCATTGTAATTTGGTTTAGTTTCGACAATCGCATCCATGAGAAAACCATATAAGTCAAAAATTTGCATTAAGCATGTGTACGACAAATGGACGAGTTATTCGTCCATTTGTCGTACAAATATTACGTTAACCGATTTCAATCATTCCTTTTTTTAACCGAATTCAAAATAAACCGTGATGATAGCATCTTGGAGAAACTGGTTGAAGTCGGCTGTTTTTAAATTTTTAATTTCGTTATTATTCTTACAGGGTGACCAAAAACGTAACATTGACGAGATCTGGCCGATGACACCGTTCAAGACCAAGGAGGGCCGTCAGAGAGAAGCCAATAACGTGAAACACTGCGTCGACCACGGATTTATATAATTATAAACTATACTAAACCTATAAGACCAGTAGCCGTCCCATGACCTGTCGCCGTGATATTAACGCGGATTTATTTTCTATCCCGACTCGCTAGCACCAATAAGAGAGTACACGCGGGATGGGTAAAAAATAAATCCGCATTAATAACGCAATGGTACCTATGAACTCTATGGTATCATGGTAAGCACATAGTACCAGTACCCGTATAGGGTAAATTGCTAGTAACTGGCCACTCCCTAGTAAATGGACACGTAAAATATAAATGATATGTGCTCATAGTTAGAATTCATTTTAAAACAATGTCTCATGTCAATGTCAACCCCTTTTATAAAAGGTGGCCAGTTACTAGCAATTTACCTACCTACCCTATGTAACAATTAGCATTACTATCTAAAGGTGCATTCAGACCAAACGAGCATTCTTTATTCTAACCCCCTACTCTACGAAATTCGATCGTTACACAAAACGTGATTCGTTGATTTTGTAGAGTGGGGGATAGAATAGCGAATGCTTATTTGGTCTGAATGCACCTTAAACAGAGGGCAGACTGCTATAAAGTTTAAGTGCCTAAATAAAGACTATTGTAATTGATTCTGTATTTTTTACTATCATAATCACACAGGTAAGGTTAGTTACATTATTTATAAGAATTATAAGAAATCTAGTAAATATAAATTTGTAAGAGAAATAATACAATTACACGAGATTAGAATTATTACGAGATGGACAGACGACTCTGATGAAGATAGCCAGGAGACTCTGGATGCAGGTCGCTTCAAAGGTTAGGCCTATTGTTCAGCAGTGGACGTCTTATGGCAGTTATGGCTGATAATGATGATGATGAGGAAAAATAATAATGAAAAAAATATTGATAAAAAGTTAACTGTACCAAAAACGTACAAATAAAAAATTGATACAACTGACATTGATATCCTACACTGGAGGAGAGGTTCTTAATAATATATCTTAAAATCCTAAGACACATCTGCATTATTCATACAACACAATTTATTAAGTATGATGAAACTGCATTTTGACGAAATAATTCTAATAATCTAAATGTTTGGCGAACATTTTGACATGTTTAACATTTTTTGTATGACTTATTATTTTGTAGTGAATTAAATTATTTGTATTAATATTGATTGATTTGAATATTAGCATAAATACCGAAGTTTACCCACCCACCACGATGGATCCTTGGATACCACGATACCACGATGGATGTAAACTTCGGTACCTATTTTTTCTTTGGTATCTAATATTTAAAGTTACTAGTCGATGAAACTCGAGAAGTACAAGCCAAGCTGCCTGTTCCAAATTCCCATTTTGTTTTAAATGCCAAGACCCCATTGACGGATCTAGAATCAGGTACGTCATAACTTCCCAATACCAACCGCCGACCGGTAGTTACCGATCCGACCTTTGTGGAACTCTCTGGGGGAGGCCTATGTCCAGCAGTGGACGTCAATTGGCTGATGATGATGATGATGATGACCGGTAGTTATCGGATAATTTTAAAGTATTTTTTTATCTAAATCAGTATACAAATATTTACTAATAATGGACATTACAATAAGCGGATTAAAACTTCTTGCGTAGTTCTTGATAATCGCGGGAAATCGTTGTCGAACTCTGATTGGTTATTTTAAGCCAACATCGACGCTTCCGCTGCGTTTCGTTCCAGCTTCGCACTGAAACGTCAATAATCTTCTGAGATACGTTAGATTATTTTGGCAAAGAGAATAGCAGAGATAAAAATTACTACGCAAGATAGTATTCACATTTTTTACACAAAATTGTTATGAATCGTTGATATACTTAAAAAATGAATTGAGTATTTTTGGAACCGTACGAGCAGTATTAAAACGCTTACGCGCCTGTGTTGCTAGTCTTGTCCGAAGTCCAAAATTCCGGTTAATTTGTTATACCAGTCAAGAAATTATGAGCCGGTGGTCGATTTATAAAACGAAATAAACTTGAGAAACAAAAGTTATAATTGAAATCGAATGAGTGAATTTTAATTATTGTAATTCATTTACTGAAAGGCAAGATCTAGTAATTATAAAACAAAGTATTATTTATTGGACACTTTGGACAGAGTGCATGAGATAACCAAAGTACTGACAGAAGTTATTGCTTAATATTATTTTATTTTAGGTACGTATTTAAACTGTAATCTTTATAAATATAAAAATAGGGTAATAATTAATTATTTAATTTGTCCACCAGTTCTGCAGGTATTTATGTTATCTACATATCCACAAATGAATTTTACCAAAATATATAATTATTTCAAAACAAAAACAACGATGACATACCTAATTCATTCAATACAATAAAATCAAAATGGACCAAATTTGAATAAAACTTACGTTTTATACTTGTGAAGGTTTGACCATGACCGCCCATAAAAAATGTGTAGGTACATCACATCGGTCGATTTTTATTTTACGGACAAGTTGGTTTGTTAGATTACAATATTACAGGTGCATACTAAATTACATAATTCGCATTTTTACGCATAAATATTTTTCACGCTATAGCAACCCTGCCACGTCATCAGTGACAACGTCATTCGTACAAAATCACAATGTTTGACGTTCCTAAAACACGACCAATTTCGGAATGCAAACAGCACTCGAATAAATGATAAGGCCAATACCAACTGTATTTTATCGGCTCACCAAACAACTATTATCTATTTCCTGTCAAAATAAGAGTTACTTCCTCGTATACTCGTCACAGATCATTATCGCCGTGTTATTATTGTAGTTCTCTCTTCTTTAAGAGTTGTGTTACTGAAGTATGAAAGGGAGGTAATAGTTTTGTGTCGAATTATAAAAGATGAGCAAGTGTTGGCATTGACACATTCAGCCAATAAGCCAGTTGTTACATTTGCCGGGCGCGAGCTGTGCGTGATTCAAAACTACGCGCGTTTACTTACGGTAAGTTACAAATTTAATAAGACTTGTTTTATTAACAGCTTAAAATAATAAAACTCTATAATGATATTTTTAATTAAAGATTTATTTTGTCTTAGTGGTTTCTAGTACAGGCTGTGAATTTGAGCGGGTATTATTTCACAAAATAATTGGTCTAAAAATATTTAGTCACTTTATTCGTAGCATCTGTTAAAATATAAATAGTAATCAACATTTTCTCTATAAGTTTATATAATAAAAAAAACAGCCGCTATTTCAGTGCTTTAGGCAGGTTGCCAAGAATAGTAACAACCTATTTTATTTTTAAATTATCAGAAACTGAAAGAAAGAATCTATATATAGATGTACAATGATCTACCTTATTTAATTTCTGATCCAAAAACAAGATAATTCAAGTTATTAAAAAATTCAGTTTGTTTGCAACTTTGGCGACTGTTTTGATTAGTGAAATTGACATTTTCAACAAGGTAAGTAAATTGTTTATGAATAAAATAAATATTTTTTTCTTAACATTAAGGAACTTCAATATAATTCCTTATATGTGATAAGAATCATCATCAGCCTATGATAGTCCACTGCTGGACGTAGGCCTCTCCTATTTACTATGCGTAGGTATAGATAGACGCATTAGGAGGTAAATACCCATAATCGCCACGCTGGGCAAGCGGATTGGCGATCGCAGTAATGTGTCTACTATGATTAATTGATGACGCTGCTGCCCATCATCAATCTTTTATCGTCGACTCTTACAACACCCACAGGAGGAGTTGGGGTGGTGACAAAATGTATTCTTACTGCCGTCACCACACGGCAATAAGAATGAGAATGTCGGCCGAATGAATGAGAATGTGGGTGATAAGAATAATAATAATAAAATTCTATGAGTGACATAGATTTGTGATAAATATTATCATAGTAATATATCATTCTGCGGAACCTATATTGTGTTTAAGTGTAATAATATTTACATGGAGCAATGTTAGATATTTAAATTTGTATACTACAGAAACTATGGCAGATCTTCACGGTGTAACTCAATTGACAACAGTGCCGGAATATGCTCAATAATTTGAATTTTTAAATTTCAAATCACACTAATAATATTAGTGACCATGTTAGCTTAAAAACTATTACATTTAGACAAAAAGCTATAATACACAACTTTTAATTTTTGTCTTTGCGGGAATGCAGTGGATTTTCACCTCTTTGTGTGATTGTGTACCTATATAAGGTGGCCAAAAATAACTGGATTTGGACTTTTTTTACTTCTTCTACTTCTTTCATTAGTTCAAGTTTCTAAAGTAGTATTATTTAACTTAATTTCAATACTGTACCTATTGACCGGTCTGACACTTATTATGGACCCAAACTAGGCCTCTATTTTGAAAACCAACATCTCACAGGCCACGGGATTGCACTTATTTTGGTCACCAATCACCATTACAGACACTTATAGTTTACACTATGATAAACCTTTTCATGATGAATTGTGTTCGAGTGCCTCTTAAATTCAAGTGAATGATGAGATAATAATACCTATTTGTTACAATAAACACAATAATACCATTAGGAAAAATGAATTACCTTATCCTGTTCTATCTATCTATTTTATTTTTAAAATAACCAGTTTTTACTCTTAATTTTACTTCTTATTTTTAGATTTCGTTTTTATGTTTTAATGGATAAGTACTCTTTTTAACATTAATCATATTATATGTACAGTCGAAGACAAAATAAGGGGTATACAAAAACGTTCAAAAATATGTCCCAGTGCACTCTAATTCTGTGTAATAAGAACGTCGTAACATATTTATGAACGGATTCTTTCGATACTTATTTTTGCACTTGACTGTAGGTACCTTTACATTATTACATGATTCATTTCAAAACTGTTTTTATTATTATTTTTTCAAAAATAATACTTTTACTTACTAACTACAAAAATACAAGTTTGATTTGGTATATATGAATGGCGGCTACCTATTTTGATGGCCTAGGCCGGAAATGTTACATAGAAATCCATTGCTGGCGGACCTCTATAAAACACGGACATTATATTTCGCAGTTTTCGACAATTCTTCGCTAGGGGCTTATGTGTAGGTATTTTAAAAATAATTTCTTCCCGTAACGTAAGCTCCGGCTGTGGACTCCCTGCTGAGGTTTTCTCTTGGGCCTACAGACTACAAAAGAACTATGGACTAAAAAGAGTTAATAAGTTTTTAAAAGTGTCGGCAGCGTGAATCCTTAAAAGTTGCAGGCGTCTGTAAGATACGATAAGGTCAATGCGGAATTGCGGCTAAGACCGTCTATCAGGAAAGTCCGTCTACTAAACTGATTTCCATCCCTAGCTCAACAATATAAGACGCATATGACGGAGTTTCCTTACAAATAAAATTTGCCGGACTTATCCGCACTAATCTTAGCTACTTATCACCAGGCAGGCCATGTGCTAGCTTGTTTCCAACGCCGTTTAAAAAAATGCCTGTGTATTTGGATGGCTCTGTAAAATACCGGAAAGTACTTGATTGGCTAAATTATTTCGTCTGCTATTTGGATGAGTAATGAGTACGATGGCTTGTGGATTGTGGACTTATATTTAAAAGGGAAACACTTCACACTACGAGGGAACTTACATTTAAAAGGCTGATATTGGCAAACTGACTTGTCAGTAGAAAAAGTTGGCAAATTTAAAAAAATGTTTCTCTATAAGAAAATTTAAATTTGCCGCATTTCTACAGGCAAGTTGGTTTTCCAGACTTCTAATTATCATTTGTTTTTATTTCAGAACACCATGTCTTCCGAAGATTTCAGTACGCTGAGTGGCATGTACCCCGTGCTTACTGATGATAAGCTCAGCAAGGCTCTCTCTGATTGGTTTAAGGAAGACATCATCTTTACTGGATGGGAGGTGAGTTTAATACAGAGGGCTGCCACGATGCGATTCAGTTTAGCACCTAATTTGAAATCTGAATCGTGCGCAGTTCCATAGAATAACTGTCAGATATCGACAGTCAGAATCTAAACTGAATTGCATTGAGGAATCATGGTAGCCCAGGTCATGTATACTTACAAGATGGCTTGATTTTGATATCGAGGTTGGGGAGTAGGTAACCAACCATAAAACACATCATCAACCTCTCTCAGTTCACTGCTGGAGGCCTCTCGTATTAACTATGCGTATGAACAGTAAGTAAATAACCATAATCACCACGCTGGGCAAGTAAGTTGGCAATCGCAGTACCTAGTATCTCCACTATAATGATGCCTGTAATTAATCTTCTATAATAAACGAATATAAAAGTAAGTAAGAATACATTTGTCACCACCCCATGTCCTCTCGCGGGCATCGTATGAGTCGACTACGGGATTGAAGTGTCACTGGCTATTTATTTATCGTAATTGATGATGGGCAGCATATGATGATGCCATAGTGGATACACTACTGCAATCGCCAAAACTCTTGCCCAGTAAATAAATACTTAGGTATATTTATTGATGTAGATTAGCTACAAAACATGGACTACTTGGTTAAGGCTAGCTTAGATCTTAACGTACAGTTACCTTACCATAGCTAATCGTTGAACTAACTGGAGTAGGTACAACGGTTCTTACCGCATAAAATTTGTCGATTATTGAGGCAAAGGTATAGCAGATGATGCTAAATCTACCTAAGTGATAAAATGTCTCGCACACCAAACCAATATCATTTAAACAGGTTGTAATCGTGGCCTTAAATAGTACTAGAATCACGAAAATACGACATATACAATCTCACGATATATTTATGTCGCCAGACATGTTATCATTTATGCAAATAACAAAGCGCTTATAAATGTAATAATTCTGTTTCAAACACTGCCACTTCACATTCACAGGTGGTAATTACATAATGATAATATACTTAATCCTGTTTTAATGCTAAATGATGGTCGTAAACATAACAGATTCTATCTACAATTTAGTTTTCCAAAATTCAAAAATCATTTGTTTCTGTCATCAGAAAAAGACGATCGAACTTATAAATTGTTGCTTTCACATTTAATGGTATAGTCTCTGATTGTTTTTGGTTACATTAAATTGAGTGTTACTGACTGAAATGTATAGTTTATTCATATTTATTTTGTTGTTTTTTTTTTTCAGTATGTTGGCGAAACCGGTAAAGGTGACTCCTATTTGAGTGAACTGATTCGCATCAAAGTCTTCGGCAAAACTGATTCCGGCGACCCCAAATGCATCCAAGTGATCCTTAAAAGTATCCCTCGAAGCATATCTAGACGCCTCACATTCAGGAGCGACGAGTTTTTCAAAAACGAAATCATTTTCTACAGTGACGTCCTCCCAGTATTGCTCAAATTCCAAAGTACAAAAAACATTAATGAACCTTTCGATAACTGTCCGAAAGTGTTCCTAATGCATTGCGACGGGGAAAATGATATTGTTTGCCTCGAGGATGCCTCTACTTTTAACTTCGGTCCGTACCCGGTTCGGCAAGAAGGAATCGACTACGAACATTGCAAAATGACCTTCAAAACAATGGCAAAATTCCACGCATTGTCTTTTGCAATGAAAGACCAAGAACCAGAAGAATTTAACAGGATAAGCAATCTAATATTCGAAACATACTACGATGAGCGTGTATGGGATTGGTATGAGACCTTCTGGAAACGTCTATGTGGCATCGCCATCGATGCCGTAGAAAAGGAATACCCAAACTCTAAATATGTGGAAAAAGTGAAAGAATTCGCTGTTCCAGAGAGATACAAGGAGATGATAAAAGCAGTTCAGGATCGTACAAATGGTGTGATTTCTCATGGGGATTCTTGGACGAATAATTTCTTGTACAAGTATATGAATGGACGACCGGTAGATGCTATAATGATAGACTTTCAGCTGACTAGATGTGCTTCCCCAGTTTTGGATGTCTCTTTTGTCATATACGGTTGTACAACAGAAGATATGAGGGAAAAGTATTACGATGAGCTAATGAATTATTACTATGAGATCCTTTCAAGCCAGATTAGGGCATATGGAAGTGATCCCGATAAGATTTACTCGAAGGAGATGTTTATGGATGAACTGAAGAAGTATTCGTACTTCGGTCTGGCGTTTAGTTTCGAGTCGACGCCGCATATTGTTCTGCCGCCTGAAGAAGCTTGTGATATGGACATGAAGGTACATCTTAACAATAAAATTCTTGACACACACACATATCATGAGCCTATTTCAGTCCACTGATGGACATCGGCCTCTCCTATTAATTATGTGCTTTAGGAGGTAAATAACCACACCCATTTTCGGCGAACGATTTATTGCTGACGTAGATGGTTTGGCGCGACCCCAACCTAAGTACCTACGTAACTAGTGGTCGGACAGTGGGAGCAAAAGCTTAATAAAACTTGTGGAGCTGACATAATTAAGATTAAAAAGCACTAATAACATTATCTATATCTATCTTATCTATCTATCTTTACACCCAAATATCGGATACCGTAAAACGGTCCTACTTTGCTCCAAAATTGGCTCCACTTTTACGAATCGCATCTGATCTTTTATAAATATGGAGTTCTGGTACTTTCAATGGTTTTATGGGAAATATGTACTGTTTACCTACACTTTGCGGTGAAATTTGTCCCAGGTTAGTTGATACATTAGATTTTTTTTAAACTTTGATTTTGGAGCAAAGTAATCTGTATGAAGCAGGAAACTTTGCTCCAAGGCAAGATTGCTTTGAATTCGGAGCTATTCCTGGCGTGGAGCATTAAATAGCGTGCTATATTCCTCAACACTATAGGATGATAGTTGGCGTAGCAGAAAAACACAAATTTTGCTCAAATTAACAGTTTTTTATATTAAAATAATCCAAATATCTTGTAGCTCTATTAGCATCAGTCTTAAATTTGAATCATTCTTATAATTACCCATAAAGTTTCATATAAATCAATGTTTATAAATATATCGCAAGTTATTACTTTAATTGGAACAATTAAATCTAAATAGATCTGGTAGGTAGTCAACCCATTTATAAAAAAAACATCATTAATTAAAATATACGCTTGAACAAAGATCTAACTCCGACAGTGGAAATCCGTACTGGCTCATTCTTTCAATGCAGTCTCAGAAATGTAATTCTTCTTCTTTAGTAAATATGGGTGGAGTGCCCTTCTTGGAATATTAAATTCTGCAGCTTTTTCGACTCTATAGCTAGCAGACATTCTTCTAACGCGTCTTCAGTGTAGGCTTTACAATGCCGTGCGTCAAGTCTTCTGACGTACTTTCTGGGCATGATGAAAACAATAACAGAAAAATTATTAACTCAAATAATTCTTTAAAAGGTATACATTGCTCCTGGAGCAAAATATCCCCAAAACATGTGCATAGTAAGACCGCCCGTGAAAACAAATAATAATTTGGAAACTATCGAAGCAATCACTTAAATGCTAAGTTTCCAGATAGGCAATGATATGTTAGATGAAACAATAAATCACTTACCAAATTTCATCCAGAGATTTTTAAATTAATGTGGGAACAGATTTTTAGCATTAACAAAATCGGTTGCATCCACGCTTGTTGCAGTTTTGACAGCTACTGACAAGAGGTTTAAACTTTTGACAGTTAATCATACCGAAGTTGCTAGGTGAAATCTCGTATTATCCGACAAAAACATTAAAATTTACCCAGATAACAAGTATTTTCGTCTGGAATGGAACATAACTTTTTTTTTGCTTGGAGCATTGTTACCACCCAAGGAGCAAAGTAGGACCGTTTTACGGTATTCTAGATTTACATATGGACACTAATTTGCCAGAAATATAAAATAAAATGTGAGAATCACAAGTTTTAATAAAGTTCTGCTCCCATTGTCCGACTACTAGACATAAGTCTCACATTTTCAAGTTTAACAGTAGTAAACTTACCGATTCTAAAGACTATTTTTCTTACAGGGTGACAAAAAACGTAACATTGACGAGATCTGGCCGATGACACCGTTCAAGACCAAGGAGGGCCGTCAGAGAGAAGCTAACAACGTGAAACACTGCGTCGACCGCGGATATATATAAACTGCTGCTTGCTTGCCTATAATCATGCAATTTCTTATTAAAAATCGCATGATTATATCAGGAGATATTTCTCCTGATATTATACTGTATATCAATGCAAGTCTCAATGTTTTTTTATAGTATTATGATTAATTATTTTAATAAACTCCACTGACAAATTATTTAAACGACGTCTTTTATTCGCTTATGCAATTTGCAAACAGGTAGATTTAGTACTTACGTATGTTCTTACAAGGCATATATAATTATTTAGTATGCCAAGAAACCTTGTTGGGATTTAGAACCAAGTACGTTTCAAAATATATTTGTTTAATTTGCGAATAAATCTGTACTCAATGCGGTTTTCCAATTGAAAACATTCATTTTGTATAATTATTTATACAAATATAATTAATTCTAGATTAAAGACAGTTTAAAAACGTTTATATTATTAACCGTCGATCGTTTATACAACGGAAAATTATGTTGAAATTTTAAGCGCCAGTAATGGATTTTCATACAACATTGCAGGCCGGTAATGTTATTTCAATTAAATAATGAAAAACTGTAATCTACAACACTTATTTCTTAATATAAGGAGTAGGTTAGCGATAAAATTATGCATAACATGTATATTATTATGTACGTAAGTACAGTTAGCGCATAAAAAATCGTGATGTTAGCTTAGCTCCGAGCCACAGCGAAGGCCGAAGTGGCCAAAGACCAAAAGGTCAAAGACCTCGAGCGTATTTGAAACGGACTTGCAACCTATAAATGAAAAAATGTAGTAATCTTCTTATGAGAACAATAGATAGGTAGGTAAAAGATGGGTAAAAGGATCTCAGAGCGCTTTGAAGTGTGAATCCATAATTTTCCGAAAAAGGCATAAAATAAATAAACAGTTTAAATTTTAAATAAACAACTAAAAAAAAGTAAAAGTCTATACAGGGTGGCTAGTAAGTAGCCCGACGAACTTGAAAGGTGTATTTCTGAACACATTTTGAGGCTATAATGTCATATGAACTTTTCTGGATTCGGCTTAGTTTAAGAGATAATGACATGTTATTCAAAAAACTATTTTCATCACAAGTCACTTAAAAATGCCTGCACGATTAAAATTCTTACACTAGTAGTTTTCATCTCGACATACACACTTATTGAAGTTAGAGAAAATGAGAAAAAAGTTTCAGAAAAATGTTCCATCTAAAAAAAAAAACAAAAACCTTGAAAAAAAATCTTTCCCTTCAATTTATTACTGGTCATGTACAAAAAAAAACAAAATATCACAAAAAAAGGATTAAAAAAATTTTTTTTTGTTCGATAATGACATATGTCACATTTTTTTTTACTTTTTTTTTGTCATCAAAAATGCATTGGTAAAGTCTGCCGGTATACTCATTTCATTCCCACCCTGTATTCCTAAAAAATTGTGCGTTCATTTTTTTTGCATCAGAACTATACATAATATCTGTATCTGACCTTTAGAATGAAAGTAACCTAATTCAAAAGTTTGGAATTATTAATTATGTACTTATTTAAAACGTCTAAAAAAAAATTTGGATTAGGTCACTTTCATTGTAAAGGTGCGCATAGTTGCCGATTTCTAAGAACGAACTTTTTGACAGTTATAGATTTAGGTATCCTTAATCATACGAGGGTAAGACTCACCATTTTTTCGATAGTCTTAACGTCATATACCTATGTATTAAGACTCATTTCTAAACTGTCAAATGTTCATTCTTAGAAATCGGCAACTATACCATAACCATACTAAACTTGCATTGCACCATCCAAATACCTACTTGTAGATTAGATACCATAGATATTGTAGCCTAGCCAAGCGTGTCCGTAGGAAAAGGCGGGAAATTCTAACCCCCGTATTCATCACTCTATCCACGTTAATCACCTGAGCTCGATCACCCAGGTGATTGTATTTGACAACTCTGTCTTCTGAGATCCCCCAGGTGATCCTATTGGACCTTGTGTCTACCAGGCTCCCCCGGGTGATTATAGTGGACAGAATCATGTCCACTAGGATACCCCCGAATATAATATTATTCCATGAGTGATTCTAGTGGACAAAAGTATCCAGCAAGATCACCCAGGTGATTCTTTTGGATTATGTTGTATATTATAATCACCCAGGAGATTTATATGCACATTATTATGTCCTAATAAATCACCCGGGTGATTCATTTATACTATGTAGCTTTTACAAACAACAAACGAAACTTAACAAATGCACATATTAATTTCTGTTCCCGCCCCCGGTTCCAAGTGTTCAATCACGGGTTAACCAAGAGGATGAGCATTATATAGGCTAACATAGTATGTTCGTCGTGTGTACTCCGTATATTCAAATGGTGAAAAAAAATGGTATATGTGTATCATCATCATCATCATATCAGCCGAAAGACGTCCACTGCTGGACATAGGCCTCCTCCAAAGATTGCCACAATGATCGGTCCATTCGGTCCTGTGCCACCCGCATCCAGCGGACTCCTGCGACCTGATTTTTTAGGATTAGAAATTTGGTAAACAAGGAATCAGTCTTCGACATCCGTTCTTCTTAGCAAAAATATCAAACCAAAAATCGTTCAAAGAGTTTATTTATATGCATAAAACATTTTTTTTACAATTTTATACCGCGTAGTTTAAAAAATAGATAGAGGGACACACTTTTAAGACTTTGTGAGCTGATATCTCGAAAACGATTAGCTTAAACAAAAATCTGTTTTAGAAACCTTTATATCATTTTCAAATACCTTTCTATTGATATCCCACGCGCTTATGTGCATTGAAAAAAAAAAACTACCGATTTTTTTTTCAATATAGTATCATAATTATGTTGCGGTTCATACAACACATACGAGGGGCGGCTGAAAAGTTCGCAGCCTAAGTATAAAAGTGAAAGAAAATTTTAAATAAAAAAAATTACTAACGTAGTACTCCTCTTTGGTAATTCGAAAATAATCGCCATTTCGTTCAATTGTTTTTATATTATTATCTATGCCTGGACAAACTTAACGATGTCGTCAGGTTGCGGAAATATTCATAATTTAGAACAATGCGCGGTAATGCAATAATCTGTAAAAAAAACCGGCCAAGTGCGAGTCGGACTCGCTTTTTTTTCAAGGCCGCGAACTTTTCAGCCGCCCCTCGTATGTGTTGTATGAACCGTAACATAATTTTGATACTCTATTGTAAAAAAAATGGGGTTGGGGCCTTTCGTATATATAACTGAGGGGTAGAATTTTTTTTCGATGCATATAAGCGCGTGGGATATCAATAGAAAGGTATTTGAAAATGATATAAAGGTTTCTAAAACAGATTTTTGTTTAAGCTAATCGTTTTCGAGATATCAGCTCTCAAAGTCTTAAAAGTGTGTCCCTCTGTCTATTTTTTAAACTACGCGGTATAAAATTGTAAAAAAAATGTTTTATGCATATGAATAAACTCTTTCAACGATTTTTGGTTTGATATTTGTGCTAAGAAGAACGGATGTCGAAGACTGATTCTTTGTTTACCAAATTTCTAATCCTAAAAAATCAGGTCGCAGGAGTCCGCTGGATGCGGGTGGCACAGGACCGAATGGACCGATCATTGTGGCAATCTTTGGAGGAGGCCTATGTCCAGCAGTGGACGTCTTTCGGCTGATATGATGATGATGATGATACACATATACCATTTTTTTTCACCATTTGAATATACGGAGTACACACGACGAACATACTATGTTAGCCTATATAAGGCTCATCCTCTTGGTTAACCCGTGATTGAACACTTGGAACCGGGGGCGGGAACAGAAATTAATATGTGCATTTGTTAAGTTTCGTTTGTTGTTTGTAAAAGCTACATAGTATAAATGAATCACCCGGGTGATTTATTAGGACATAATAATGTGCATATAAATCTCCTGGGTGATTATAATATACAACATAATCCAAAAGAATCACCTGGGTGATCTTGCTGGATACTTTTGTCCACTAGAATCACTCATGGAATAATATTATATTCGGGGGTATCCTAGTGGACATGATTCTGTCCACTATAATCACCCGGGGGAGCCTGGTAGACACAAGGTCCAATAGGATCACCTGGGGGATCTCAGAAGACAGAGTTGTCAAATACAATCACCTGGGTGATCGAGCTCAGGTGATTAACGTGGATAGAGTGGTATTCATAAACGTCTCCAACTTATCAAACCACTAAGTAGTGTTTGTCCCTTTCGCTCTTATCAATATGTATATAAGAGCGAAAAGGACAGAATGCTTAGCGGCTGGCTAAATTAGGAGACTTATAATTATAAGAGGGTAATTCTTTATGGGCAACCATTTTTCGGCCTACCTTTTTTTAATTTGCCGCCTTTTTGACAGGCTGGTTGGCCAGACATGCGTCCTGTCTCATCGCTTGGAATCAGCAGGCGATAAGTCACAATATAAATATATGAGAGTAAGGGTCTCACCAAACCAATCGACGCGGAGTCGGCTTTCGCCGAGTGTTTTACACCACACTATTCGCATTTAGCCGATCGACCATCTCCGCGGTTGAACACCTGCGTTCAGCAGTCTCACCCTCCTTACGGCCGTAGAAACGCTCGATCGGCTGCGATTTGCTACCGCAACAGTTGTAAAGCGGCGGTCGGCTTTCCCGTGCTCCGTCCTGCCGTCGAGACGTCAGACAGCACGCGTACAGCCGCTGAGTCCGATGAACAGATAGATAGGACAGCGGGTGATCGGCAATCGTAAATCTCATTTTTGGAGACTAAGTAGTTTGAAATTGAACAGACGTGTATGATTACGACAGTATTTACTTCGTGTTGTCATATCTATTGCCGATTTTAATGTGGGTAATAATTCAAATGAATAAATACAAACGCGCCAGTAGCTACTTCGGCCGTCATCGGCTCTTTTCGGCCGTCGTCACCTATGTTCGGCCGTCGAAGATGCTGAACGGCTTCCGCCAGCTCTGACCGATCCTTATCGTAGGTACTCGGCCGTGATCGGAGCCGTTCAACTCTTTCCGGCACCGTACGGCGGTATTAGGAGATTTAGGAATGCGAACGTGTGCGTTAGGCTGCAAACGGGGTCGTACGAATGCGAACAGCTTTTCGGCAAAACGCTGTTTTCCCGTCGAAAGACGTCGTTTCGCGTGGGCCGAGCCGATTTACGATGTCCTCGCTCTTATTGCGTTGACATAAAGCTTTTTCCGTAGGCGATTAGCCGAAACGGCGTCGACTAGTTTGGTGAGACCCTAAGTAACAGCGGCCCTGCCGCGAAAAACGAAATTCGTAAATTCCGAGGATTTGTCTCTCTCACTCTAATGACGCCTTCGTTTGAGTAACAGAGAAAAATCCTCGAAATTAACGAATTTAGATTTTCGCGGTAGTAGGCCTGGCTACAATATCTATGGTATCTAATCTACAAGTAGGTATGTAGATGGCGCAATGCAAGTTTAGTATGGTATAGTTGCCGATTTCTAATTGCCGATTCGAACAAAAAGTCATTTGACCATTTGCACAAATTTATTATGGTCATGTGACTTATTATCGCTTATCGAGTTATCGTATACGATTGCAGAATTGCATCATGGCTTGGCCTGCTAGAAGGGTGATACGTAGGTACCTGTTCAAAAGCGGAATAAGTAAGAACCGCAAGATTACACGCATCTATCGTGTTTCAGCACAATGTCTTCTGAAGAGTTCAGCTCGATGAATGGCATA
Source organism: Thaumatotibia leucotreta (assembly GCA_025490895.1). Classification (NCBI taxonomy): domain Eukaryota; kingdom Metazoa; phylum Arthropoda; class Insecta; order Lepidoptera; family Tortricidae; genus Thaumatotibia; species Thaumatotibia leucotreta. The sequence goes on along the minus strand of JALPQI010003207.1, from coordinate 14,053 downwards.
TATCCCGCACTTACTGACGAAAGGCTCAGCAAAGCTCTCTCTGATTGGTTCGACGAAAATGTGACATTTACGCGATGGGAGGTGAGTTATACAGGGTGCATTACAATTGGGGCGAGGAAGCGCTGGTTTTTGGTTACCTAGCGCAAGTAGTTCAGCAGGTACCTACTATTTATGTCCAGTTCAGGAATATATTTATATTTCCGTGAAAAAGTTGTGATACATTTTATATATCAGAAAGTATTTCTTTGTTGTAACATGAAATCAAGTAATAACTAATAGAATCTGTGCCATGAATTATCAAACTTATTTTTTTAGAACCTTGGCGAAACAGGCAAAGGTGACTCCTACCTAAGCGAAGTGATTCGCATTAAAATCTTCGGCATAACTGACTCCGGCACCTCTAAACATATCCAAGTCATTCTCAAGAGTATTCCGAGAAGCATTGCCCGTCGTCTCACTTTCAGAAGTGACAGGCTCTTTAAAAACGAAATACTTTTCTACACCGAAGCCCTACCAGCAATGCTAAAATTCCAGTCCAGCAAAAACGTATCTGACCCTTTTACCAACTACCCAAAAGTGTTTCTAACGCACTGCGATGGCGAAAACGATGTCGTTTGTCTCGAAGATGCCACAGTTTTCAATTTCGCTCCTTATCCGGTTCGACAAGACGGAATTGACTTCGAACATTGCAAGCTCACCTATAAAACAATGGCTAAATTCCACGCTTTGTCCTTTGCAATGAAAGACCAGGAACCAGAAGAGTTTAACCGAATAAGCAATTTAATATTTGAAATTTCCTACGACGAGAAGAACTGGCCACCGTTTGAGGCTTATTGGAAGCGTCTGTGTGGTATCGCAATCGACGCAGTCGAAAAAGAATACCCAAACTCCATATATGTAGAAAAGGTGAAAGAAATCGCTGTTCCAGAAACGTACACAAAGATGATAAAAGCCGTCCGAGATCGTACAAATGGCATAATTTTACACGGGGATTCTTGGACAAGCAATTTCTTGTACAAGTAAAGACTGTCCACGTAAAAAAGTGGTCGACATAAAATTCTTAAAAAAAAAAAATAAAAGAAAAATGAAATATGTCACTATGACAGTTAGAAAGCGGGATATATAAGGTTTATTTTAGGATTACTTTCGATTTAAAAAATAATAACTATAATAAAATGGCCTCTAGCCAACTGGACAAGCGCAAAAGTATTTTGTACACTTACAATGAAAATCCTGATATGTCGTAAGCTAAGCTAGCTAAATTATTATCCGTTCCTAAAACTACAGTCCAAAAGGTATTGGCTAATTATCGCTCGAGGTTGACGGTCGAAAAGAAGAAAGGTTCGCGTAGAAAACACGGTTCCATGGATAAAAATAAGGCAAGGAAAGTCATTGAGCACTTTAAGAAGAACCCAACACTGTCCATTTGAGACGTCGCCAGGAAATGTAAGTTATCGAAGTCGTACGTCCAGAAGATCAAACAAAAAGCAGGTTTACACTCATATAAAGCGTCTAGCGTTACAAATCGCAATGCTACTAAACAAAAAATATGTAAAACTCGAGCCCGAAAGTTGTATACAAATTATTTAACGAAATTTGATTGCATTTTGATGGACGATGAGACCTACGTCAAGGCAGATTTCGAGCAGTTGCCAGGGTTACAGTTTTACGTCGCAAATAAACTAGGAGGTATTGATGATAAATTTACAACAAAAAAATAGACAAGTTTGCAAAAAATAATTTAGTGTGGCAAGCCATATGTACATGTGATAAAAAAAGCAAATCTTTCGTTACAACTGGCACGGTTAACCAAGTCGTTTACATGAAGGAGTGTTTAAAAAACGTTTATTGCCGTTCATAAGAAGCCACGCCCAGTCAGTCATATTTTGGCCTGATTTAGCCACTTCCCATTACGCGAAATTGGTTTTGACATGGTATGACGAAAATAATATCTCTGCTGTACCGAAATCTGCAAATCCTCCAAACTGCCCAGAACTCCGGCCTGTAGTGAAATTCTGGGCAATAATGAAAAGAAAGCTAAAAAAAAGTCAGAAAATTGCTACTGATGTACAACAATTCAAAAAATATTGGGATACAACATGTAAAACGATCACCTAAACCGATGTACAAAGATTGATGGAAGGAGTAAGAAGAAAAGTCAGGGCATTTTATTAGTCTTAATGTGTTGCACAAGTCTTGTATTATATTTTAAAGAACATGAATTATACTATTATATAAATATATAATTAATTCGTTTTTGTTATTTTTTTCATCTTATTTGTCATTATAATGTCGACCACTTTTTTACGTGGACAGTCTTTATGTCAACGGGAAGCCGGTTGAAGCTTTGATGATAGATTTTCAGATCACTAGATGCGCTTCACCAGTTCTGGATACCTCTTTTGTCATATACGGTTGTACTACTCAGGACATGCGGGAGAAGTATTATGACGAACTATTGAAGTATTACTATGAAGTCCTCTCAAGCCAGATTCGGGCGTATGGAAGTGATCCCGATAAGGTATTTTCCTGGAAGACTTTTATGGAGGAAGTAAAGAAGTATTCCTTCTTTGGTCTGGCTTATAGTTTCGAGTCGACGCCGCATATTGTACTTCCACCGGAGGAAGCTCTTAATATGGATTTGAAGGTAAAGAATACGATTTAAACATTCACGATTTTTACTCATATTTGAACAATAGGCACCCCCTTATTCATAAACGTCTTCCAACTTAGCAAACCGCCAAGTGTTGTTTGTACCTTTCGGTCTTACAGACATGTTAATAAGATCGAAAGGGATACATAATACTTAGCGGCTTGCTAAATTAGGAGAGTTTCGTGAATAAACGGGTTATAACTCGTTCACTTGCGTTTAATTGCTTCGAGCGTGACGGTATGAAAGTGTAGGTACGTAATTAAATTCCTATAATTATATAATTCTAAAATATGACGACTTTATACAGAAATGGCCTAATACAAACTAAAAACCATAATGTAATGAAGAAAACCTGGGTCGCGTTTTATAAAATTACAATTTTGCTATTTGCCTCTCTTTCTTTTTTTTTTTTTTATACCACGTCGGTGGCAAACAAGCATACGGCCCGCCTGATGGAAAGCAGTCACCGTAGCCTATGGGCGCCTGCAACCTCAGGGTGTCACATGCGCGTTGCCGACCCAATAAAAATAACGTTGGCACAACAAAGTGGCTCCACTCCATCTTTCTAGCCAATATGTGCGTATTTTTTTGAGATTTCTGGGTTAGCTCCATCGTAAAAGTTATTCAGTTTAACCTACCAAATCACCCCGTTCAAGGTTTTCAGTGGCTCGTGGAACATCCTGTATAACTTTATGAAACGGGGCCCTGAATGTCAGAGAATTTGTAATACCTAATTTAATTTTTGGTAGGTACCTTAAACATACTATGTATAAACACAATTTATTTGAGCAGGCAATGTGTCACCTACATCATATTTGGGTTTGCAGTTGCACCAATGCTGATTACCAGAGAACAGAGAATAAGAAAAAAATAGCACTTTTAAAATTTTCAGCTATTTTAATCAACATTGTTGGGCATTTCAACTTCCTTGATTTTTTGATCCACCCTAACATTAAACTTTCAGGGCGACAAAAGGCTGACAATAGACGAAGTATGGCCGTTGAAACCGTTGAAGACCAAAGCGGCGCGCCTGAGAGAGGCCGGCAACGTGAAGCACTGCGTCGATCAAGGATACATATAAGCTTAATACCTATAACACAGTTTAGGCATTTACGAGGTGGCCTACTGCCGCGAACACCGAAGTTCGAAAATATCGGAGATTTGTTTCTGACACTCCCACGAAGGCATCATTAGAGTGACAGAAAAATACCCGAAATTTAAAAAATTCGGTGTTCGCGGTAGAGCCGCTGACCCTAAAGTTTCTTATCCGTATTACACAGCATATTACTACTACTAATACTACTTTCTGTTTTTCTCTATCCTTTTGTTAAATTGATGTACTTAAATTTTTGATTTAATCGCATGTGTGTCTCTCAGAGCAAATTGTATGTATTAACTTTCAGTGGAAACTGTTTTGGCTAATGTGTCAACATACTTTTGTAGACTATAAAAATGATTGTATGCTGTTTGTTTCCCAGATCAATAAAATAAATATTCATCCCTAGTTATCTTATTTACCAAACAACTTTGCAATGTTTTGATTAGCCTACCTATTTGATAATACAGGCTGTCCTGGGTGTCTGGGTGGGACACGTGATAAGTTTAACATTTTTTTAACTCCACTAACAACTAGCTACACATCACACAACTAGCTAATTGTCTGTTTTTACTGAAATCCGGGGTATTCAGTTACTATTTGTTCATCATCATCATCATCATCATCAGCCTATGTTAGTCCACTGCTGGACGTAGGCCTCTCCTATTAACTATGCGTATAGACGCATTAGGAGGTAAATGCCCATAATCGCCACGCTGGGCAAGCGGATTGGCAATCGCAGTAATGTGTCCACTATGATGACGCTGCTGCCCATCATCAATCTTGTAAAATGGTCAGTGACACTTCAATCCCTTAGTCGACTCTTACGACACCCGCAGGAGGAGTTGGGGTGGTGACAAATGTATTCTTACTGCCGTCACCACACGGCAAACTATTTGTTAGTGGACTTAAAAAAATGTAAAACTGATCACGTCTCCGAAGACACCCTGTATATTGTGACTAATGTATTATACATGTATAAATATCGTTTTTTACACTACCTACTCGTTTTATTTTAAATACACACAAGTATCGCACCCTCCCTTGTGCGGCGTAGAAAAACTTTAAAATGGAATGCCTTTGAAACACTGCGGCTCTACCGAGAAAACCGAAGTACGTATTTATTTCGGGGATTTTTCTCTGTCACTCTAATGTGGCCTTCGTTGGAGTGACACAGAAAAATCCCCGAAATTTACGAACTTCAGTGTTCGCGGTAGTTGGCCTGAATCGGAATACTTATAGTCTGACCCCCTTATTCATAAACGTTTGTTAACTTAACAAGTCGCTAATAATTGTTTGTCCCTTTTGCTCTTATGGACACATTGTTAAGACCGAAAGGGACAAACAATTATTAGCGGCTTAACGTTTATGAATAAGGGGGTGAGATTTCTAAGAATGAACTTTTGACAGTTTAGAAATTACCTACCCATAAATTACCCTTATATCTATGTTAAGACTATCGAAAAACTGGTGAGTCTTTCACCCTCTATATTAATAAGGATTAATATGTAACTGTCAAAAGTTCATTCTTAGAAATCGCAGACTATACATTGGCTACATCTAAACTTCGCGCCAATAAACTAGCACCTCTTGTGCTGCCCTCTATCTCTACAGTTCTGAGGCCCGCAAACCACGAACGAAGTGTTGCCTCTATCACGCTTACGTACGAATTCACAAGTGTGAGAGAGGTAACACTTCTTTCGTCGTGGTTCGGGCGATTAAAACTGGTCAACATAAACCAACCAATTTAAAAACACCATACAATGTTGCTCATGTGCCCTCCAAAGTTGATAGTCATTACTTGGTAGGGTAATCGGCTTCGTAAACTAGTTGCTATGCTCTTCACACAACATATAATTTACTGTTGATAGAGAGGGATGAAGATTGGCTGTTAGGACAGGACTCGACTCCACTCGAGTTGTCGAGCGAGAATGCAAACTTGCAAAGATTGCAAAGCCGAAGTAGTCACGAAAAGAAAATCAAGAAATAGTGTTGTGTTATGAATATGATTCACATTCACAAGTTGCACAACTTTTATTTATTGTGAATAATGTGCTGTTTTGCCGAGTTAGAAAATTCATTAGTTAGTACCGCGTTTACTCAAATCAAATCATTTATTTGCCATAAGCCATAATAAGTACAGGCTATCTTGAAAACTTTTACGAGTAAGTAAATAAAGTTCATCGGTAGAAAAAAAAAGTGTAAACAAATAGGAGTGACTTTCCATAGCATTGACGATTTTTTTTTGCGTCTTTGACACATATCGTGAAACACGTCCGCAGATGCAGATATATTTTTACGCTACTACTAATAAATATAAATATTTTGAACTAAAATATAATGTATGTAAACTCAAGATTTAAGGTTTTAATTTTTTTTTAAGTCCTTTGTACTAAAAAACTTCAATTGGCGATGAATGAAACCGAGATTGTGTTCTAAAAGTGCGTGATTTGGGTGACGTTAGGTTTTATGTGCATCGAAGAATATTAAAGGTGATTATAACTTTAAGATTTCTGAGAAATAAAGCTTTTTAGTCCGCTAACTATATTATTATGCTTCATACTTATAGTTTAAAATTCAACTAAATCTTATCGTCAATGATGTCCCAAAAATTAGAAATGTTTGTGCGTTTCGTTGATGTGATATAAAAATAATTTCGCGCCATTTTTAGTGAAAGTATTTAAATATGTTTGCCAGACTGTAAGAAACAGTGGTAGGTACCTTAGGTACTTATCTATCATCAGGGCGGGTCACGTTTAATAAAATTACATTTTACAATTTCGCTGTTTGCCTCTCTAACGCACACCCGAATTTGCTAGAAAGAGAAGCAAAAAGCAAAATTGTAAATTATAACTTTATAAAACGCGAACCTAATGATTAGATTTAGATTAGTATAATTTTTACCTTAGATGTATTAAATTTTGAAATAAATAGTCTTAAGAATGCATTTGAATGTGCCGAGTGGGGTTTTCCCTCTTAACAGGAAAACTTGTATTAAAATACCTACCTACGTAGGTACAATAAGGTAACGGCACGTAAAGGTGGGTCCACACTTGAGACATTTTGCCGAACATTATTCCGTGACCGTAACAGTAACACGTGTCAGTACCGTTAATGTAGACGTATTTTGTACGCGAACAATTTGTTACAAGTTGCAGTACGGCACAATCTATTCCGAACACTCAAAGAACTGTTTTGACACAGACCATGTATGACCAGTCTGCAGGACAATGTATGGAGTTACGATCTACTAACCGGGCCTAGTGTGGACGCTGGTCTGTGTACTGTCACGCATCGAAGTCACGTGTTACGGGCCGATCCATCTCGAGTCGGTTTTCTTCAAAGCATGTTCGCTATTTTCCCCGACCTGTGACGTGACCACGACACGTCCACATTTGCATTTATGACACGCGTACAAGTCACGCCAGATGACACAGACACAGCCATGGGCCCATGGGCTAGGAATGGATCACGTCGTGACCTGTCCGGCGGTACGTCCCCCGCCCGCACCTCGCCGCCGCCTCGGTAGTCCATCATTCACGGAATGCACGCATAACTATAAACTTCCGCGATTGCAGATGCTTCTGCAGACGACATGTTGAGTTACTAGGTAGTCGGTAAATGACAACCAACGACCGACTCTTATACCGATGTCATGCCACGCAGTCTGGTTCGCCAACGTGCGTCTACACTTGTGACATTTCATCGTACACGGTGTGTAACCGTGTCAGCACGATCACGGAGCGTCCACATTGAGCGTAACATGTTCTGTTGCAATGTCACGTAGTCCGGTCCGTCGTATTGTTACAAGTGTGGACCCACCTTAAGAATACATTTTGTCACCGTCCTAACTCTTCCCGCGGGTGTCTTAAGAGTCGACTGAAGGACTGAAGTCACTGACTGACTGATAGAAAACTGATGATTGGTAGCAACATCATCATTCTGAACACACTCCTACGATTGCCAATCCGCTTGCCCAGCGTGTCGATCTGGCGATTATGGGCATTTACCTGCTAATGCATCTATAGGTACAGTCAAGTGCAAAAATAAGTATCGAAAGAATCCGCTAATAAATATGTTACGACGTTCATTACTTACGTCACAAAGTACCCAAATATAGAGGGTCTGTTTCATAGAAGGCTCAAATAGTTCGGAATATGTTACAATAGATGTCACTAGGAGCACGATTGACTAGTAATAGATTTAGTTTTATTTGAAATCCAGATATTTATTACCTGTTAGTGCACAGTTTTAATTAATTTAGCATCATACATCGAAAATAGTCAAAACCACCCTTTCTAGAAGAGTAAATTAGTAAATAAAAAAATTAACTATTTTTGGAATAAATGGATTTCAGCGCCATCTATTATTGCACGTACATATTTTTATGCGTTTTTCTCGATACGCGACAAACAGTACACTGCTCGAGTCTTGACAGAAATAATCTATAGATGTCGCTAAACAAAATCTTGCATATATTGATTTTAAATGTTTAAGGAGGTCTAAAAAACCAAAAAACTAATAAATACAATAAAAAAAAAAGTAAAAAGTCCCTACATCACTAATAATAACAAAAAAATACATACATTACAAGTCATATGCTAGGATTTGAACCCGTAACATAACAACTGATAACAATAAATATCTGATTATGGTATATCCGAATTATATAACAAATACATTGCGGCGCGGCGTTGCCGTCGTCAGCATTCTCTTTGCTTTACCGTAATCTGACGAGCTGGCAACAAACGAAACGAGAGGCATAGAAAATTGAAGGTAATCTGAGCATTGCATTCTGTTTCTATTCTACGCTTCAATACCAAACTCACATAGCGAAATAATAATTAAACTCTTACTAATGGCACTCTATCATTGGCAATAAATAGCTCTCTACTCTGTCTAACATCCAACAAACTCTGTAATTTCTTACAGAGTTTGTTAAAAAGGCTAATACTAATTTTCTCTTATTGTGTCTACATTTTTTGAATTTGCCATTGTGTCCATTCTAAGATCCAAGATGGCGGGAACTTTTTTTGCAATTTTCATCATTATACTCGTTTCCGACTAATTCGCATGTACGTGTAATACGATTTCCGGGTCCATTCTAAAATCCAAGATGGCGGGAACTTTTTTTTTCCAATTTTCATCATTATACTCGTTTCCGACTAATTCGCATACGTGGAATACGATTTCCGGGTCCATTCTAAAATCCAAGATGGCGGGAACTTTTTTTTTGCAATTTTCATCATTATACTCGTTTCCGACTAATTCGCATACGTGGAATACGATTTCCGGGTCCATTCTAAAATCCAAGATGGCGGGAACTTTTTTTTTCCAATTTTGATCATTATACTCGTTTCCGACTAATTCGCATACGTGGAATACGATTTCCGGGTCCATTCTAAAATCCAAGATGGCGGGAACTTTTTTTTTCCAATTTTGATCATTATACTCGTTTCCGACTAATTCGCATACGTGGAATACGATTTCCGGGTCCATTCTAAAATCCAAGATGGCGGGAACTTTTTAATTCCAATTTTCATCATTATACTCGTTTCCGACTAATTCGCATACGTGGAATACGATTTCCAGGTCCATTCTAAAATCCAAGATGGCGGGAACTTTTTTTTCCAATTTTGATCATTATACACGTTTCCGACTAATTCGCATACGTGGAATACGATTTCCGGGTCCATTCTAAAATCCCAGATGGCGGGAACTTTTTTTCTCCAATTTTGATCATTATACTCGTTTCCGACTAATTCGCATACGTGGAATACGATTTCCGAGTCCATTCTAAAATCCAAGATGGCGGGAACTTTTTTTGCAATTTTCATCATTATACTCGTTTCTGACTAATTTGCATACGTGGAATATCATTTTTGGGTCCATTCTAAGATCCAAGATGGCGGGCCCTTTTTTGCAATTTTCATCATTGTACTCGTTTCTGACAAATCGCATACGTGCAATACGATTTCCGGGTCCATTCTAAGATTCAAGATGGCGGGAACTTTTTATATTGCAATTTTCATCATTATACTCGTTTCCGACTAATTCGCATACGTGGAATACGATTTCCGGGTCCATTCTAAAATCCAAGATGGCGAGAACTTCTTTTTGCAATTTTCATCATTGCACTCGTTTCTGACTAATTCGCATACGTGGAATATCATTTTTGGGTCCATTCTAAAATCCAAGATGGCGGGAACTTTTTTTTGCAATTTTCATCATTGTACTCGTTTCTGACTAATTTGCATACGTGAAATACGATTTCCGGGTCCATTCTAAGATTCAAGATGGCGGGAACTTTTTTTTTGCAATTTTCATCATTATACTCGTTTCCGACTAACTCGCATACGTGGAATACGATTTCCAGGTCCATTCTAAAATCCCAGATGGCGGGAACTTTTTTTCTCCAATTTTGATCATTATACTCGTTTCCGACTAATTCGCATACGTGGAATACGATTTCCGAGTCCATTCTAAAATCCAAGATAGCAGGAACTTTTTTTGCAATTTTCATCATTATTCTCGTTTCTGACTAATTTGCATACGTGGAATATCATTTTTGGGTCCATTCTAAGATCCAAGATGGCGGGCCCTTTTTTGCAATTTTCATCATTATACTCGTTTCTGACAAATCGCATACGTGCAATACGATTTCCGGGTCCATTCTAAGATTCAAGATGGCGGGAACTTTTTATATTGCAATTTTCATCATTATACTCGTTTCCGACTAATTCGCATACGTGGAATACGATTTCCGGGTCCATTCTAAAATCCAAGATGGCGAGAACTTCTTTTTGCAATTTTCATCATTGTACTCGTTTCTGACTAATTCGCATACGTGGAATATCATTTTTGGGTCCATTCTAAAATCCAAGATGGCGGGAACTTTTTTTTGCAATTTTCATCATTGTACTCGTTTCTGACTAATTCGCATACGTGGAATATCATTTTTGGGTCCATTCTAAAATCCAAGATGGCGGGAACTTTTTTTTGCAATTTTCATCATTATACTCGTTTCTGACTAATTTGCATACGTGGAATATCATTTTTGGGTCCATTCTAAGATCCAAGATGGTGGGAACTTTTTTTTTTTTAATTTTCATCATTATACTCGTTTCTGACTAATTCGCATACGTCGAATATCATTTTTGGGTCCATTCTAAGATCCAAGATGGCGGGAACTTTTTTGCAATTTTCATCATTGTACTCGTTTCTGACTAATTCGCATACGTGGAATACGATTTCCGAGTCCATTCTAAAATCCAAGATGGCGGGAACTTTTTTTTGCAATTTTCATCATTATACTCGTTTCTGACTAATTTGAATACGTGGAATATCATTTTTGGGTCCATTCTAAGATCCAAGATGGCGGGAACTTTTTTTTTGAAATGTTCATCATTATACTCGTTTCTGACTAATTCGCATACGTGGAATATCATTTTTGGGTCCATTCTAAGATCCAAGATGGCGGGAACTTTTTTGCAATTTTTATCATTGTACTCGTTTCTGACTAATTCGCATACGTGCAATACGATTTCCGGGTCCATTCTAAGATTCAAGATGGCGGAAACTTTTTATATTGCAATTTTCATCATTATACTCGTTTCTGACTAATTCGCATAAGTGGAATACGATTTCCGAGTCCATTCTAAAATCCAAGATGGAGGGAACTTTTTTTGCAATTTTCATCATTATACTCATTTCTGACTAATTCGCATACGTGGAATATAATTTTTGGGTTCATTCTAAGATCCAAGATAGCGGGAACTTTTTTTGCAATTTTCGTCATTATACTCGTTTCCGACTAATTCGCATACGTGGAATACGATTCCCGGGTCCATTCTAAAATCCAAGATGGCGGGAACTTTTTTTTTGCAATTTTCATCATTATACTTTTTACTGACTAATTCGCATACGTGGAATACGATTTCCGAGTCCATTCTAAAATCCAAGATGGCGGGAACTTTTTTTTTCCAATTTTCATCATTATACTCGTTTCCGACTAATTCGCATACGTGGAATACGATTTCCAGGTCCATTCTAAAATCCAAGATGGCGGGAACTTTTTTTTCCAATTTTGATCATTATACTCGTTTCCGACTAATTCGCATACGTGGAATACGATTTCCGGGTCCATTCTAAAATCCCAGATGGCGGGAACTTTTTTTCTCCAATTTTGATCATTATACTCGTTTCCGACTAATTCGCATACGTGGAATACGATTTCCGAGTCCATTCTAAAATCCAAGATAGCAGGAACTTTTTTTGCAATTTTCATCATTATTCTCGTTTCTGACTAATTTGCATACGTGGAATATCATTTTTGGGTCCATTCTAAGATCCAAGGTGGCGGGCCCTTTTTTGCAATTTTCATCATTATACTCGTTTCTGACAAATCGCATACGTGCAATACGATTTCCGGGTCCATTCTAAGATTCAAGATGGCGGGAACTTTTTATATTGCAATTTTCATCATTATACTCGTTTCCGACTAATTCGCATACGTGGAATACGATTTCCGGGTCCATTCTAAAATCCAAGATGGCGAGAACTTCTTTTTGCAATTTTCATCATTGTACTCGTTTCTGACTAATTCGCATACGTGGAATATCATTTTTGGGTCCATTCTAAAATCCAAGATGGCGGGAACTTTTTTTTGCAATTTTCATCATTGTACTCGTTTCTGACTAATTTGCATACGTGAAATACGATTTCCGGGTCCATTCTAAGATTCAAGATGGCGGGAACTTTTTTTTTGCAATTTTCATCATTATACTCGTTTCCGACTAACTCGCATACGTGGAATACGATTTCCGAGTCCATTCTAAAATCCAAGATGGCGGGAACTTTTTTTTGCAATTTTCATCATTATACTCGTTTCTGACTAATTTGCATACGTGGAATATCATTTTTGGGTCCATTCTAAGATCCAAGATGGTGGGAACTTTTTTTTTTTTAATTTTCATCATTATACTCGTTTCTGACTAATTCGCATACGTCGAATATCATTTTTGGGTCCATTCTAAGATCCAAGATGGCGGGAACTTTTTTGCAATTTTCATCATTGTACTCGTTTCTGACTAATTCGCATACGTGGAATACGATTTCCGAGTCCATTCTAAAATCCAAGATGGCGGGAACTTTTTTTTGCAATTTTCATCATTATACTCGTTTCTGACTAATTTGAATACGTGGAATATCATTTTTGGGTCCATTCTAAGATCCAAGATGGCGGGAACTTTTTTTTTTAAATGTTCATCATTATACTCGTTTCTGACTAATTCGCATACGTGGAATATCATTTTTGGGTCCATTCTAAGATCCAAGATGGCGGGAACTTTTTTGCAATTTTTATCATTGTACTCGTTTCTGACTAATTCGCATACGTGCAATACGATTTCCGGGTCCATTCTAAGATTCAAGATGGCGGAAACTTTTTATATTGCAATTTTCATCATTATACTCGTTTCTGACTAATTCGCATAAGTGGAATACGATTTCCGAGTCCATTCTAAAATCCAAGATGGCGGGAACTTTTTTTGCAATTTTCATCATTATACTCATTTCTGACTAATTCGCATACGTGGAATACGATTTTCGGGTCCATTCTAAGATCCAAGATGGCGGTAATTTTTTTTTGTAATATTGTCAATGTACTCGTTTTCAACTAATTTATAAACGTGGAACCCTAATTTGGGGTTAATTTTATATCCAAGAGTTTTTATATTTAGCACGTTCTTATGAGTAGCGGAAATGCAGTACCTACAATGAAAAAAAAAAACTGCATAATAGCTCAAAAAAGGTGCCGCCATTTTGCATCTTACAATTGATGTACTTTTGGGCAGTTTTTATCATTAAAAATACTCCATTTCTAATACATATACGTAAATAACCTTGGATCTTAAATTCGCCCTAAATTCGGGTTCCACGTTTGTAAATTAGTCGAAAACAAGTACAATGATAAAAATTACAAAAAAAAGTTCCCGCCATCTTGGATCTCAGATTGGACCCCAAAATCGTATGCGAATTAGTCAGAAACGAGTATAATGATGAAAATTGCAAAAAAAAGTTCCCGCCATCTTGGATTTTAGAATGGACTCGGGAATCGTATTCCACGTATGCGAATTAGTCGGAAACGAGTATAATGATGAAAATTGCAAAAAAAAAAGTTACTGCCATCTTGGATCTTAGAATGGACCCAAAAATGATATTCCACGTATGCGAATTAGTAAGAAACGAGTATAATGATAAAAATTGCAAAAAAAAGTTCCCGCCATCTTGGATTTTAGAATGGA
>JALPQI010003206.1:0-91371 GCA_025490895.1 Thaumatotibia leucotreta | reverse complement strand
AGGGTGGCCCATTCTAATCGGTGAGTATGGGAAAGTGTGAAACTATACATATAAAGGTGCATTCAGACCAAATGAGCATTCGCTATTCTTACCCCCTACTCTACGAAATTCGATTATTACACAAAACGTTCGTTGATTTCGTAGAGTGGGGGATGATAGAATAGCGAATGCTCGTTTGGTCTGAATGCACCTTTAGACATACGAAGATTTGTTCTTAGGAACCATGTCACCGATTTTTATAAAAAGGAAAACTGCGTTGATAAATATGAAAAAAAAAACTTTTTTTCTTATGATTCATACAATGAACACCTAGTAAAATAAATTTAAGTACGTGAAATCAATGAATTCCATTCATTTTAGATATCATGTTTCTTAGAGACATTTACTGCTTAACCCTTAAATGCATGACCTTGACAAAGATTTATTCAAATTTGAATTCTGACGGTTTGTCAATAGCGTCGAGAATAGATGATGCATATATACATCACTATGCATTAAAGGGTTAAGACCTACAAGACAAACGATATCTGAATAGAAATAATGTAAGTTTATTTTCTCAAAACAACCGAGTTCGATTCCCTAGCTGGGTACAGTGTTTTTTCAAATGTATGAATGCAGTTTTTCTTTTTATAAAAATCGGTGATATGGTTCCTAAGAACAAATCTTCGTATGTCTTAAAGTGCATTCAGACCAAGCGACCATTCGCTATTCTAACCTCCCACTCTACGAAATTCGATCGTTACACTAAACGTGATTAGTTGATTTCGTAGAGCGGGGGATAGAACAGCGAATGCTCTTTTGGTCTGAATGCACCTTTACAGTTTCAGACTTTCCCATACTGACCGATTTGAATGGGCCACCCTGTATACTGTAGCCGTACCATGAGTCAAGTTACGGCTACCTAAGGCTTTTCTGGTTACGTAAAGCAGTCCATCGAGCTCCAAAAAATCAGTGCACAGAGCGCCGGATTTAGTAAACTCGTTGTTTCGACCTTCTAGAATGTTTAAAATTGAATGAATGTTGGGTCCGTCCGTAGTATACTAAAGGTGGGTTCAAACCAAAAGAGCATTCGCTATTCTAACCCCCCACTCTACGAAATTCGATCGTTACACAAAACGTGATTGATTGATTTCGTAGAACGGGCGATAGAACAGCGAATGCTCTTTTGGTTTAAACGCACCTTAAGATTCGCCATTAGTGCTAGAAATTAATTAACTATTAGCCTCCGTAGTCTAGTTGGTAGTGACCCTGCCTACGAAGCTGGAGGTTCCGGGTTCGATTCCTGGCGAGGGCATTATTTGTGTATTTATTTATCACAAATATTTGTTCCTTGGTCATGGTTGTCTATGTATTTAAGTATCTACATATATGTATCTATCTATTTTATATATCGTTGGCGTCGCCTGGTATCCACATCACAAGCCTTAATTGAGCTTACCGTGGGCCTAGGTCGATTTGTGTAAGATGTCCCAAGATATTTATTTATTTATTATTATTTATCAATAACGCTGACAAAGTGGTACAATAATATATAAGTTTTTTTTTGGGTAAGTACCTCCTCTAGACGTAAAGTACGAACGACTTTTTTTAATTTACTGAAATCCTATAGTGAGGCGTATCGTCGAATAGGCATTTTTTTAACCGACTTCAAAAAGGAGGAGGTTTACAATTCGACGAAATCTTTTTTTTTTATGTATGTTCCCCGATTACTCAATGGCGCGTGGCCCGATTTGGAAAATTCTTTTTTTGTTTGAAAGGGTATACCTTCTAGTTGGTCCCATTGTCGTCGGGTCCAGATATGATGATGGGATCCTGGAGAAATTGAGGGAACTCTTCAAATATTGTAGGCGCACATGACATTTTTCATTTATTTTCGAAAGCCGATCAAGTATTTGCATCTAGTACCTAATGAACGTCTTAAGTCGGTGAGCTGATGATGGAAGGTACAACTCCTTAGAGATTAGGAGTTAGAGGATCATTCTTTAAATATAACATATTACATGTATTTTGGAAGCTATTCAAGTATTTGCGTTTAGGTGGTCATAGGCTCATGTTGGTGAGCTGATGATGGAAGGTACAACTCCTTAACGATTAGGAGTTGGAGGATAATTCTTTAAATGTAACATATTACATGTATTTTGGAAGCAATTCAAGTATTTGCCTTTAGGTGGTCATAAGGCTCATGTTGGTGAGCTGATGATGGAAGTTATAACTCCTTAAGGATTAGGAGTTGGAGGATAATTTTCACTAAGCGGAATACTAACTCGAGTCATTAAAAGCCCCCCGCCTACGGGGTCGGGCTTCTAACACTCTCGTTGGTTATTACCACTTACTTACCTCCCTAGATGCACAATGTACTATTACTGAACCTATTTTATATTTAGTGTAGTAACACTAAAAAGCAAAAAATAAAATACTTTAAAAATAAAAATTAAACCGCCTTCAAAAATACGCTGGAACTAAAAAGTGCAAAATAATTTTGGTTCCTACCGCTTAGGATTTCCTACCCAAACCTTTAAACCTTTTACCCTATTTATTGAAATAAAATATGATTCCTAGGTACCCCACTGATCTCATTGAAGTCGGTGCCAAGACACAGAACAACAACAACTAAATAATATTACGTATACCTACACTTCATAATATTAATAATATTTTGGTTTCATTTATAATATTTTGAAGGGTATTTTTTAACCCTAAAATAATAACTAACCCTAAAATATGAGTGTGATGTAGCCTGTGGACGTATTTGTCTTGGCACTGATGTCAAAGAGATCAGTGGGGTACCTAGGAATCATATTTTATTTCAATGAATAGGGTAAAAGGTTTAAAGGTTTGGGTAGGAAATCCTAAGCGGTAGGAACCAAAATTATTTTGCACTTTTTAGTTCCAGCGTATTTTTGAAGGCGGTTTAATTTTTATTTTTAAAATATTTTTTAAATAATCAGGATGTCTAAAGTAAGTTTTTATGTACCGTAAAAAGGGGTAAATATGAATGTAGAGTACACTAGTCTGTTAACCCAGGACAAACAGTCCAGTTTATAATAACACATGAAAAAATCTGCTGTTTTAAACTGGTTTGTTTGTCCTGGGCTAACAGACCAGTTTAATCTACATTCCTATTTACCCCGTTTTACGGTAAATATTAACAGATTTTCAAGATCTTCAGACCTCTTACAGTTTCAAATGACATCTCACTCAACCTATTTGGAACTCTAAAATGCTATAACTTTTAACAATTGTTGTGATATTTCAGCGGTTTTTGCATCTAAATCATTTCAGTCCTGGACAGGATCAGCAGTCTTTACTCCCACTGATTGCGATCCAACAATGCCGCCAAATCATGCCATACTCCTGGTAGGATATGACACAGGTATCACACTTACCATACCTACTTAAGCTTTTCTAACATCTTACTACCATTAAAGTCATTGTACGTTCATCGTGAATAGGGTATCCCTTATTTTAAAATTTTTGAAATTAATATTAACGCATACCCGGGTCAAAATTCTTTTCGTTGTCTTATTTTGTGTCCCTAAAAAAACGTAACGGAGTAGTGGAGTTTTTGTATGAGATGATGTTTTGTTTTCAATTTCTTGTGTATGGATTAAAATCTAGCGTGAAAAAGAAATACCACTGCACCGGTTTTTTTATATACTGAGTCGAAACAGCAACTAAAAACGTGATAGAGTGGTATGAAAGAAGACAACGAAAATAATTTAGACCCACCCCCTAAATCGTCTTAATTTACCTCAAAATACTCTGAAAATTGTAAGCTAAGGGACACCCTAGAATAATGATCATGTGAAATGTGATTTTTTTTCCTTAATGTAACGAATTAACCTGAATTGTAACTTACTATAACTGCCGAGTTTTTTCACACACACATCATCGGCCTATCTCAGTCCACTGCCAGACAAAGTCTTCTCTTATGAACTGTGCATTTGGAGCATTAGGAGCAAAATGCTCATTATTGCCAAGCCGGCCTAGCGGATTGGCGAACGCAGTATTGTATCCACTATGATGATCAGCTGCCCCTCGTCAGTCGTCAATTAATGATTAGTTGGTGATACTTCTATCCCTTATTCGACCCTTACGATACCTACGGGAAGAGTTGGGGTGGTTGTAGATCGATGCAGGGTGGTGACAAATTGATAAATATATTCTTACTGCTGTCACCAATTTGATCGACTTCCCAGTTATTTTGTATACGTATACAGTGTGTAAGTCTAATACGGGCGATCAATTAAACCAGGCATGGGATTCATTCGTGTAATCATGGATTACAAGGTTTTTTTTAAGTTCCTCTTAATTATGACCCCACAGAATTTTTTTAAGATTATCGGAGCAGCAATGTAGGTACGAACATTTGTTATTGTTGGTATGGCAGTTATGTCATCTGCTTTTGAAATTAGCTGTCATCGAGTGTTTAACTCGCGTATGTTGCTCTACATTGCGCGCCGAATTATTTTGTATGGAAAATTTTGTTGCTCTAATTTTAAGTAAAAGTTATTTGAATGTACTTATTATGTCGTAAACTAACACCCGTTAAGAGCTTCGCCCGTATTTGACTTACACCCTATATAAGTCGGATGACAATGCAATAGAATGTGTTCATGAGGAAAAGGAAAATTATAACAGCGGATTTTTGACCAACTTTGAAGGAAAAAATGTCGATGTAAGTTTTCCGGATTCCGTCAATTTTCTTGCTAGCTGTTGTCTTAGTCTTGTCACACTTGATTGTCAGACATCAAATATACAAAAAAACTTTAATTAATGTAAAAAAACTTAAAAGAGCATTTTTTGTGATCATTTTATTATTAAGGAGTTATTTTAGTATTATTGAGGCATTCGATATTGCAAAAAATTTTTTTTTGTGTATTTGACCAGAATTTGTATAACATTTCTTGCTCCATTTAGCCTCAGGAATAATTAAAATTTTTCGCTATCCTCATGGGCGCTGGTCTGATGACGGAGTCTGAAAAAACACTCTTATGAAAAATACGACGTAACTGGATAACTTTTTGCTCGTTCGACTTATCTTAATGAGTGCCTACTAGATGAAACGGCAATAGAAATTGCTGTTGGCGAAAAAACCTTGAAGAAATTAAATTTTTGATAGACGCTTGTTGTGATTGCAGATTCCAGCGGCGTAAACTACTGGATCTTTAAAAACTCCTGGGGACCACAATTAGGAGATAACGGTTATTACTATTTGAATATGCAGAATAATTGCAAATTCGGTCGGGAAAATACATGTTCTGCTACGTAAAGCTCACCATAAAACTACACAACAGCTGAACAGAACAGAAAGAATTACAGTGTTTTGATAATATTAATTCGCATTCATTCATAACGGTTTCACCCTTCAGATCCTAAAAATATATATATACATATTATTACATATATATAACCTTGTTCGGAATACCTATTATGTCATTTCCAAATTAATAAAAATATTTGATTTGATAATTTTGTTTTACTATTTTTTGTTACACAACCTTGGTGTTACGAATTGCGCCATAAGCATTTAGAAGCTTTTTACATTATTTTGAGTAGTTAGGTAGTAGAAATAGGTACCGTACGTTAGGAATTAAATACTTTTACTAGAATTAGTGCACACATCACGGTTAGGGAACAATAATATACCAATCATCAGCAGAATGTAAAAAAGGAAGTAAACAATTATGGCTGACCTTCCATACCATATCGCAATGAAACACGTTCGCAGATATATTTTTGCGTTAATACTAATAAATGTCAATAATTTTAACTATTTTTTTTTTGTGAAATCAAGGTTTAAGATTTTACGTTCCTAATACAACCTAGATTGTGTTCAAAAGTGCGTGATTATGGAATAATGAATTCAGAGCACTTAAAATACAAACATAAGTTGTACAAACTTAAATATACAATTTAAATATGTTTTAAAGCGTCACTGAAAAAGGGTTCACTCAGCTTTATGTCAAAATACTTGGTGAATATCTTGACGCTGGTCTTCCGTGAAAAATAGAATGGAAGTTTTTAGGTTTGTTTAATTTTTTTAGATTCTACTGACGTTTGGTGTACTGTCTAATGCAGACTCCCCTAAAGCACCGTGCTGCAATTTGAACCCTATGTAGTATTCATATCTGAAATCCTTACGAGCAGCTCTCCTCTTAACTGAATTTATTGTCGATTTGAATCTCAAAGATTTCGAATTTAAGTTCCGTATGCATCGGAATGGTCTAAAACAGAGGAGCTGTACCGCAAAACAATCTATCTGTTCACGACAAAGAAAATGTACGGTACAATCATTGTTAATAGGTATATTAGGTATAGGAATAAATAAATAGATAAGATAACGCGCATGCTAGAATATGAAATAAGAAATATTAGTCATAAGTGTGCCATAGGTATAAGTGTATTTCTATACTTTCTATAACGTTATAATTAAGTAGGTTAAGCTTCTAAAATAAAGTTTTCATGTTTGGTTGTTTCAATTATAGGCTAGGAACAAGGGCAAACCCGGCCCAGGTTTCTAGAACGAATCTAGGCTACTTAGTACTAAAGTGCCTACTTGGGGAAACTCCCAATAAGATTCCAATAAGAAAAATATATTGTGAATCAGATTTTAATAAGAATTGTAATATAAATAAGTTAGGAACAATTAATGTACATGGAAATATCTAATAAAGTTTATTTTAGTAAATAAAGATTCGCTAGGCCGAAGGAAATACGCGGGGCGCGGGGGACGCGACGATATACCCCGTCGCCGGACCGGGGGAATAAAAGGTAGCACCAGCCTCTCTAGTACCAGCCTCTCTCTCTCTCCATCTGTCTTCCTTTTCAGATCTCTCTCAGATCGGACTTTGCCTTGCCTTAACTTACCTTCACCGCATCATCATCACCAAAATCATTTTCTCTCTCGCCATGCTCATGGCAAATCTTCCTTCAACAGCCTCTCAACACCGTCCCCAAATGATGGTGCAATGACCGTCCCAACTTTGTGGGATGCGACCCGGCCACAGCTGCAGTAGCGGAAACGCGGGAGCAGCCACACATACTCCAGGAGGAGTATCGTTTGTATATTCAGTTCAGCGCTCGCACAGTTTCAAGCAAGCAGCGAAGCAGAAAACAACAAGAAGAAAAAGAAGAGATCCTCCTCCACCCTCAGCAGTACAAGAAGAAGTATCCTGGTTGTTTCTCTCCATCACCGCATTCCCGCTATACCTATATTATACAGTCCATCAAAATCAATCTCCACGAAAGTGGTTTAGGCTAACTAGGGCCATAACGTACGGTCACGTACACTATCTAATGATTTCGTCATGCCATCTCTGTTAGACTTGTTAGCACCAGTTAAGAGTGAAAGAAATAGAAGTAGGGGATTATTCTCTGAAAATATATCTGCGGTCGCTTCTAATTGCCTCGACCCTTTCACATGCGTTTTGAAAATAAATGAGTCACGGCAATTACACCGCAGACAATTCTTTTGGGAATGACCCATCAGATCACCCATGTGTTTCGGTAAGTATATATATAATAATAATAATAATAAAAGGCAAAACCCTCGGTTTCTCCGAAGAGGTCCCCGAATCGTAGCCAGTTCACCGACGCGAGCAGATCTACGTCAGGTCCCGTGAGGGCCTTGTAGAACCGCCCGTGTAGCTCCTTGCTCTTCCATACCGCCCTGCGGTCCTCGGTGCTTAGTACCACAGGTCTGCGCCAGTTCTCTTTTGCCAAGGAGAGCGGCGTGAGGTTCCGGTCTACTGCCACCACATCACGATGCATCCCGCACTCATTGTTAAGGAAATAGTTTCTAAGATTGTACACCTCGCGGTTGTGGAGGTCTTTGGCATTTAAGAAGCCGCGGCCTCCACATTTACGCGGGATGTACAATCTCATAACTGATGAGCGCGGGTGTAGCATTCGATGTGTGGTAAGCAGTGTACGGACCCTTCGATCCAGGGCGTCCAGCTCGGTCTGAGTCCACCTTAGTATGCCAAAGGAGTATGTGAGTATGGGTATTACCCAGGCGTTGAAGGCGCGCACTTTGTTGCCTCCTGACAAAAGACTGTTAAGTTCTTTTGCGAGCCGGCTGAAAAAGCGCTCCTTCACCGCCTGTCTAATTCCCATATCTTCAATACCCAAAGACTGTGACATACCAAGGTATTTATAGGTTTCTGCTTCCGAGATAGATCTGAACGACATTGTCTCAGAAAGCTGTAAATTTGTTGAATTTACTACTTTCCCCCGCTGCACATGCATAACCGCACACTTATCGACACCAAATTCCATATTGATGGCACTACTGAAAACTTCTGTGGTTCGCAGTAGTTCCAACAAGTCTTGGCTGTTTGGCGCAAATAATTTGAGATCATCCATATACAGAAGGTGAGAAATGACTTCACCCTCTCTCCGAAGCCGGCAACCTAGTCCTGAATCCTTCAGCAGGGTGCTGAGGGGATTCAGAGCTAGGCAGAACCATAAGGGACTCAGACTGTCACCCTGGAATATTCCTCGCTCGATCCTTATAAAGTCCTGCGGGCCAGAGGGGCCATCCCCGTCTCCTGGTTGACGAAGGACTGTGGTCCACTGCCTCATACAAGCGCCGAGAAAGGATCTTAAAGTTGCGTTAACTTTATACAGCTCCAAGACCCTTTCCAACCATGAGTGAGGCACCGAATCATAGGCCTTCTTGTAGTCAATCCAAGCGGCGGAGAGGGCCCCTCTGTTACGCCGGACTTGCTGGCAAATGGTCATGTCGATGAGGAGGAGCTCTTTAGTACCACGGGACCCAACCCTACATCCATTTTGAGCAGGAGCCAAAACATTATTCGAAACAATGTGCGTGTTAATTTTTACTCTCAAAATGGACGTAAGGAGCTTGTACAGTGTGGGCAAGCACGTGATGGGTCGATAGTTCTTTGCTTCCGTGGTACTACCGGACTTGTAGAGCAGGAAGGTTACACCAGTTGTTAAGGAAGGTGGCAGGGAACCGAGCTCGAGGGCTTGTTGGAATTGCGTTGCCAATCGTGAGTGCGAGCATCGAAACCATTTTAGCCAGAAGTTGTGCAATCCATCCGGCCCAGGACTTTTCCAGTTCTGAGTCGTGCGGATAGCACAACTAACGTCTTCGGGGCTGATGGTAACTGCCCCCATAGGTTCAATGGTCTCGCACTCACGTTCGATAACGGTCATCCATTCACCCTCGTTGTGCCCGACGGGCGCCGACCAGATACTACGCCAGAAATCACTCATGGCAGTAGCATCCGGCAACCGCGCGTCGGACACACGGTGGTCGGTTTCCTCCCACTTTCGGTAAACCTTCCTTTGGTCACTCTGGAAGAGGCGATTCTGCTCGTACCGGTTCACACGCGCTCTGTAGCGACGGATACGGTTTGCCCATGCATAAACCTTCTGCTTCAAGAAGTCAATGCGCTCTGTGAGGTTGGCCATGTAGTCGCGGGGTGCAATACCCGTTCCCGCGAACGCCTGGTTCACAAAGCGCATTACACGGGGGCGGTTGTTGCCCCCCCCTGAAGCAGATCAGCTTTGCAATGAGAGTCCTAAACGAGTTGATACGGCGCTCGATCCGCACCTGCCATGCGGGGACACCTCCAGCGGTCCTAGGTGCACGGTCAGCGTTCGGGAACTTGACTCGAGCAAAACGGCACGCCGTGATGGCCCCACAGTACATGATCGAGGTGCGTATCATCTAGATCTTTACTGGATCGATTCAGATTGTTAACACCGAGTACTTGCACAGACACAACCTCGTAGCCAGGATTGTACACCAGCAGCTTGCTCTTCAATACGGCCTTGTGGGCTTCGAAGTGCCTTACTATAAGTACACACCTGCGGCAGTTCTCAAAAATGGTCGTGCCACGCTCTATTGGGATCGATCTATCATCACGGACAGGACTATTGTAGCCAATAAGCCTGATATCGTGCTGATAGATCGATCACAACGCCGGGCAATGCTCATCGACATCACGATCCCCCATGACGAGAACCTCGTGAAGGCCGAGAAGGACAAAGCCAGTAAGTACCTTGACTTGGCTCACGAGGTAACCGACATGTGGGAGGTTGATTCGGCGATCATTGTGCCGATAGTTGTTTCTGCGAATGGTCTCATAGCGAAGAGTCTCGATCAATACCTCAAGAGGCTCTCGCTAGGTGGTTGGATCAAGGGTCAGATACAGAAGGCTGTAATCCTGGACACGGCGCGCATAGTCCGGCGGTTCCTCTCCCTGTAGCCCTAACCACCGGCAGCTTGGGCCCGCCCCGCTGCCGGCGGCACCCTAGATTAGGTTTTTTATAATGTGTTTACCTGTTTTGTATTGTTTTTGTATGTTTTATTGTATTTTATTTTTATAAACCTATTATAAATTACCTAATCTAAGATGAAGATGAAATAAAAGATAATAATAATAATAATAAACTTTTATTTTCAAAAACGGTACAATCGTTGTGGTTGATTTCCCTGACCTCTGAGCTAGGTATATAACCTGTGTTACAGAGGTCAGTGTCCTCTCCCTTTTTACATAGATATGTAATTAACTAAAATAAAAATGTGACAATTGTGACATCAGGATTATTTATCTGCAGTTATACATAAGTGTGTGTGTGTGTGTCTGTCTCTGTGTGTGTGTGTGTGTGTGTGTGTGTGTGTGTGTGTGTGTGTGTGTGTGTGTGTGTGTGCGTGTGCACAGTATAGCATAGATGTTCGCGAGTCTTATCCATAAATGTTCATAAATGTCTCCTTACAATTACGCGAAAGCTTAAAGCGAATAAGTATCGTTTTTTTTATGCCACGAAGGTAGACAACGGAGCTCTGAGCCCACTTGATGGAAAGCGGGAACTGAGGCCCACCCATGGACATAGTGACCAAAAAATCGCCTACGCGCTGACTACGCTGAGGACTTAAAATGGATTGCCTTTGTGCCAGTAATTACACCTGCTATCTTACCCCCAAACCGGAACACAGTACTAACCATTTAGCGGCAGGTTAACGGGTTAATCGTTTGTCCTTTTCGGTCTTATCAATATGTTTATAAGACCGAAAGGGAAAGACAATACATATACTTATCAGCTTGTCAGGTTATCAGGAGACGTTTATAAATAAGGGGGTTAATTCTTAACCTATTTTTTGTCTCCAGGATTTCAATGGTCATAATCGAAAGTTGGCTCCGAATATTTCTCCTGTTTATCCCTTCGTCTGCGGTTGCTAAGAATCAGTACAATGGATTTTGAATTCAAATGATGAATTGATTTGAGTTGAATGTATTGTATTGTATGGATCCTTATGTATGTATGTATGGAAATCCTTTATTGTACACATAACATAGGTAAGAAAAAAAATACACATAGCAGTTGGAACATGTACAAATTCAAACTTATTCCTGTAAGAGATCTTTCCTCCTTAACCTATGAGCAAAAG
Organism: Thaumatotibia leucotreta; assembly: GCA_025490895.1. NCBI lineage: Eukaryota > Metazoa > Arthropoda > Insecta > Lepidoptera > Tortricidae > Thaumatotibia > Thaumatotibia leucotreta. The sequence goes on along the minus strand of JALPQI010003206.1, from coordinate 79,946 downwards.
AGTCTTTTTTTTTCTTATGTGACCAAGGTAGACAACTGAGCTCTCAGCCCACATGATGGAAAGCAGGAACTGAGGCCCATGGCCAAAGTGATAAAACAAATCGGCTAAGCGCTGCCTACCCTGAGGACTTAGATGTATTTCCTCTATGACAGTAATTAGTAATTACACCGGCTATCTTACCCCCAAACCGAAACACAGCCGTGCGAACGCTGCTATTTAGTGGCAAGTGAACGGGTAAGACGGTGGTAGCTATCCGGGCGGACCCTGCACGAGGTCCTACCACCAGCAGTTTTATCAATGACAATATCAACAAGATTCTTATAATCGTAGTCTTATCAAACACAGACCAAGGGTTTTTGGCGACATGCAGCTTGCAGTTTAAGAGCAATTTCCTCCCGCAATCGCTTCGGCAATCGAATGAACTTCCTTCCGTCAGTTTGTGACGCAACCACAGTATGGGGTTCTTCGTAAAAAGGTAGATTAAGACCAAACGAGCGAATGCTCATTCTATCCCGGCTCCGTTCGTTACACAAAAGCTGATTCGTCGAAATTCGTTGATTTCGTAGAGTGGGGGATAGAATGAGCATTTCGTCGTTGAGATTGCCAATTCTGTTATGTGTAAATTTCAAATTTGACAAAAGAAGACTGTAAACATATGTCATTTGGATTGATTTTTCAGTTCCTGAAATCGTGCACATAACGGAATTGGCAATCTCAACGACGATTTTGCTCGTTTGGTCTAAATCCACCTAATGCCGCGGCCACGACATTGGTCTAAGACGACCGGCTTAGCGGAAAACCGTGCGAGAGGGAGTACCCATATATATCGGCTTCCCGCTCCAACTCATGGATTCGCTCGCCGCTGGTCGCCTTAGACTAATATATTATGTCTTGGCCGGGCCTTAAAGGAGAATTGGCATCACGTATGTGAATCGCCTGATGTTCTTGGCGTCTATAAGCTACGGTATCAAGCAGGTTGTATGCTTGTTTCCCACCGTCATGTCGTAAAAATAACTTCAGCAATTTCATGTTACCAGTCAGTGTTTACGATTACTTGTCTATCCATGTCACATAAAAATTTATTACTTTATTTCAGGGATCGGAAACCGTTATTATTTTCAAACCGTTACCATACGTCAACCCCAAACCATAATCATAAAGTTTTTGTTCTCATTAACCGATACTTCTTAATGTTCTTTGACGGAACGCTTAATGGCCGATTCTGTTCTCAACGAACGGAATAATAACGGTTTTCCTAATTCTGTTGTAAGAGATGAACTGTCATGTCATGTTCTTCTTATAAAGTTTCCGTTACGGTTAATGTTCTTTCAAACGTTTTTGGCCGCGAACGCTAAGTTTAGTGTTCTTGGGAACGGAATAATAGTGGTTTTCCTGTCAAAATTGAATTGAACAAATAGACAATCACATGTGGTGCCTATTCTCCGATTAATCGAGATTGAATGTCGTATGGTTTGTATAAGGAAAACGTATTGAAATGACGTTTCGTGTCGTTTACTATTTTAATATTTATGTATACTGGAATAGAGACCCACTAGAAATTTAAAATCTGTTCCAAATTTAAACGCATAACCAAACGTAGTTAAGGAAAAAGGACGCAATACACTACAATCTGCCAATTAGTTTTAAATCCTATGTCAAAAGGAAAAGCCATCAATTTAAGTGACAAAGTGGCACCTTTTCGTTCACCTTTTCACCGCCACGTCAAAAAATAAAAGCGAGCAACACACGCCAAGCAACAAATTGCATGTAAACAACTAACTCAACAAAGTAAGTATCAGCTTCGTAGTGTTAAACGAACATAATTATATTTTATCAGTTATATCAATTCATTGGCGGCGAAAAAATGTCCTTACCTACTGTTATCAGGAGGTAATGTTATGATTACAGTCACGTTAATTCCTATAGCAAGGCTAGCATATCTTGTGTTTAACATCAACTTGCCGCCACACTTCTCTTTTTAATCTATACAATTGAAAAAAGACGCGTAGCTGCGAGTTGCTTGTTAATTCAGAGTTTGCAATCTGTCACCAACCTCTTTTGAGAAACTGAACTTGCTTTTCAAAAGAGGTCGATAGATCTGAGTCCGTAGCTATGTTAGCTAACGTGCCAATTAGTGATTTTATTCTCTTTGGTACCAATCGCTACGCTACGCTGAGCAGGTAGTGTATCGTAGTTTTCTCTCTGTCACTCTTTCTTATTAGTGTGACGAAGACAGTTGAGTTTCGTTCGCGACTGAATGTTAGCGATTGGCATATTGGCTACACAACCTGTTCATATAATCATTTCATCGCCAACACAGTTAACTAATGTGTCTTGATGTTTTATGAATAAGGCAATTGGACTGGATGCGTGTAAGAGTTACGAATAAATGCAAAGTCATTTGCAGACACCAATAAACTAACATGTTTTACCACAAAAATCAACTATATTCCAAATAGCTGACTGGTGAGTCGTGAGACTGGTGACTTGCTTCAACCTTTTCAACGCCACGTAAAACTATAAAAGCTAAATTTTAACTTTACGCACGTGCATAGTTACATATTATTTTGTGGATGGTGACTTACAAATAGTCTTTGGCGTTGAAACTCTCTTGTTAATCAGTACCTACCAATATATCAGTCATTGTCCAATCTAATTCAAACCTTGTGGACGGCGATAACGGTTATGTTGGTAACACTGTTCCAACGCCAAAGACCGATATACAAGTCACAGATCAATAGAGACCTAGTCGCACTTGCTTATAGTTTTTGACAAATTCCTTTGTGACACTTTGGTGGCGTGGATGGAGTGACAGCTGCTGTTTTTGCCGTGGCATTGAAAAGGTTAGTGTCATGATGAGGTAAAAATTGTATTGACAGCGGTATCGTCATGGTTCGTCTCAGTAAACTTAGCACAGGATCAGTGCGACAATATGTCGCCGCGAGATAGATTATCCATCTCCCTTTTATTCATATTGTTGGTAAAAGATAGAAAATCTATACATGTAGCGATAGAATACTGAACATACTGACATAGCAATCATGTGCTAAGCGTACAGTATAGTTCGAGAAATATAAATTGAACGTTTATTTTTACTATAATGTAGGTAGAAAGTTACCAATTTATATTTCACGAACTGTACTCAGTCGTCGTATGTCAAGTTCTTAAATTGATGCCGTTCTGATTGTGTCACTAATTTTTTATAGTTAGCATATAGTATAGCAAGATAGTAGTTAGAGCAACACACCCAAAGATGTTGACGAAGGCTTAAATGAGCAATATGAAATAGACAATACAACAAATTACCAAAGTTGATATAGTTGACCCCAGTTAAAATGACGAATCAAGAATGGGTGACAAAGACAGATCGGGACCAATTCAAGATTTTAAGAAAAAACAATTGAGACGTCACTGAAAATAAAACTAAGGCTGCGTTTCACCAAACTTTTATTCGAAGAATAACGCTTTCTCTCAGATATATACATATACATATATATATATATATGTATGTAGTGCTAAAGTACTATGGAGATTTGCAATGACTATTCGAAAATAAGCGTTATATTTCGAATCAAAGTTTGGTCAAATCGACTAAGTGAAACACGTACACGGTCCAGAATCGAAATCTTTGATAGAGTTAACTGGGTTGGCGTGTGTACCTACTAAAACTAAAAAAGGAAAAAGACTATATATATTAATATTTATTTATTCGTGGTTAGCTTGGTCTTCCACATTCCAGCGTTTCACCGCTGCCGCTGGAGTCAGCATATGAGTATATGATCGCAGCTGATCTGATGATAACGAGTACTTTTGCGCACTGAGGTTGCAACGCAACAAATACTCATCACTGCTATCTCAAAGGGAAAAGGATTCTTGCTATATCAAAGGGTTCCAGGATGGCTGGCACATACGCGGGTTAGGTCCTCTGGCATGGCATCTTCCATTTTCTTCTATGCTGGTATACCAAGGCATCCATTCAGGTGTCTTAATATCAAAGGGTCCATGGTATCTAAGGCTGTGGAACACGGCACCTCATTAGTTTGATTTGAGCGATTAAGTATGAAACACCATTATATAAGTGACACGATGCATGCAGGCTACGTTTCTCTAATAAAAAGATCGGTCGATCGATGTTATAATAAGATTATTATGCTTATACTGATGGATATGAGTACCTATAGATGATTTTATGAGATAAATACACTTTAATGGTAAAAGGATACCTTCTTATCAAATTCAATATCACATCATCAGTCTAATACAGTAACAGTGGTCTTGACGTGGGCCTCTTCTATTATTTTATTTATGCGTATGGGTACATTAGGTAGGACATAAATGACATAATGCCCATAATAGCCACGCTGGGCAAACGGATTGGTGATTGCAGTAATGTGTCCATTATGATGAGGCTGCTGCCCTGCCTTCATCTCAAATAATTGGATCAGCGTAGCACCGTCCCTTAGTCGACTCTTATAACACCCATCGGAAAAGTTCTCCAACTTGGTAGGTGGCAAATATATTGTTACTGCCGCACCACACAGCCTAAATTCAATGTATATGACTATAAATATTAAGTACATTTTATATATGATATAACCACTTACAATAATATCAATCAAACAAACATAGAACCTTATTGCCCTTGTAAGTTATATGACCACAACATAGAACCATGTAATATCGTGAATTTTAGACTTTTAGTTGATTATAGGTATTAAGATACAGGTTTCAGTAAAATATAGCTAAATACACATAGAATTACTACCGTAAAATTAGCCCACTTTGCCTCCAGGGGAAATATTGCCCAAAACTTGAATTTTAAATAAATTGGTTATTATAGAAAAAAATTACATTCTTATGGCGGCCTAACTATTTTTAGTATAAAATAGATTATGTGAGAAGCAACACCAAGTATGACTTTTGCGTCTATCTTCATCTAGTTGTTTGCTAGAGCTTCTTGAGTGAGGTTGGTTATTTGGCGGGCAAAATTTTGGCAAAATATAGACATACATTTCTCAAAACAGGGTGGTATTAAATGAAAAAAAAACCCATGACCTGTAATAAAATGACAACAGTAGATTACATTGATAGTAGTTTTATTGGAAAAAGCTAATCAGAAAATAAGTTATGGCTTTGGGCAATTTTATCCAGTACTTTAGCAAACGGACATTGAAAACATTGCCCATCATGAAAAATAGCCTACAGTTGTCACTTTCAAGTTTTACCACTTTATGAAAATAGCGGAGGGTAATGTTTTTTTCAGTAAATTACGATTTATAACTCCGTTATTTTATTTTACGTGTACAAAATGTTCGGAACCAATAACTATACTCTCAATTGTCAGTTTCGTTGTCTGCTGCTTCGGTAGTGGGCTGATATTTATATCAATATAATATTATCTTGATTCCCATTCAAAAAACGGTTTTATTATTATTGCATTAAAACAAATAATACATTTTGGACTGTTTTACTTCACTAGTATATTAATACTTTGAACAAAAGTTAAACGTCTTTAGTCAAGATATCTACTTAAAAGTGACAACCCTAGCATTTGCGAATTGCGTTAGTGGACTTTGTATGAAAAAGAGCGAAAACGGGTAGATAACATTGCCCAACCAATTTACTCAAAATTGTTTATACTTATCCCTGAGTTATAAACATGAAATGGTAGAATTGCCCAAAAACCTTCTGTGATCGTAGTATTATTGTCATACGAGCTATTTTTAAGCACTAAATTGAGGTGGGCAATGTTGGTCAAGAACGAGATTACTTTGCTCGCCTTCTATAGGTGCATTCAGACCAAAAGAACATTCGCTATTCTAACCTCCCACTCTACGAAATTCGATCGTTACACAAAACGTGATTGGTTGATTTCGTAGAGCGGGGGATAGAACAGCAAATGCTCTTTTGGTTTGCACGCACCTTAAAACGACAAAAACCTGATCTAAATGATGATCTAAAAATTATTTCTTCATGTGAGCCGATTCGTACGATCACAGTGCACATGCTGAGCAGAAAAAACTTCAAGGTTTCATATATTTTTTTGAGATATTTTAGGATTTCCGAAAAAAGCGGGCAATGTTGACTACTTAGTTTCACGGTACTATGAAAAAATGTAACATACAACCTTGTAATTATAATATTGCGGCAGCAAAATATTTGGCCAGCGTTGGGATTACGCAAAATAGGCACGTTAGATGTCGAGTTGCGGAAAATGGCGAGAATACAATATCAAAAAACCGGCCAAGACCATGTCGGGCCATGCTCAGTATAGGGTTCCGTAGTTATTTGAAAACGGCTGGGCCGATTACGTTCGAAATGGTTTTATTTTTAAACCCACAGCCCACCAAAGTTTTTATTCTACCACTTTGTTAGCATAATTAATATCATAAATAAAAGAAATACCAGATATGTCAAGCCCATACAAAAATATGCGACAGCCAAAATATACCTCGACACTAGGCAGCGTTAGTAAATTTTGCCTGTTGAATAACTTCAGCACTAGTTGGCGTTAGTTGTCATACATAAGGATTAATACAGCTTGTATAATATTTGGACTTACAGTGACATCTAGTGATGAGTAGGTAGTATTGCTTCTGGTGTACCATTGTCGGCCCTACTACTTGTCAGTAGATGTCGCTTTATGATATATATTGAAAAAACATGATTACAACACGGACATTGCATCAGTTGCGGAACACATTCGTGCGATAATGTCTAGGACTCGAGTGATGAAGACAATATTTTGCTATATATTTATTACAAAAACAAGTGGAAATATAAAAAATGATTCTGGATGCATCCGTATACCTTTTAATAATTTAAGTTTTTTTTTCCAATCTCAATCCACGACTTTTCTGTTACATACTTTTTCCTGACATACTCTGGCAGCTTATCTTATAATTGTACAAACATGCATATTTTTCCACCTCCTGTACGAAATTAACATTAAAAAGTTCCGCCGCCGCCGCTATTTCGTCTGCAACGCGTATGCGACTCGAATAGCGTGCGACCAGCACGACAGTAGCGAGCGACTGATATATGATATGATATCAAACGCGTCGTCAAAGCGTCTCGTGTCTCGTCGTGTGTGCAAGGTCGTAAATCAATATATATGGCGGATCCTCAGATCCTCACAAGCGACGTGTAGGATACGGGTATGAAACGCAAATCGCTTGAGCGTCGCCTCGTGAGAGACGGGCCTTAAAATCGCATTGGCAAAACTGGAGAGACATCAATTGTTTGTCGATTGAATAGCTTCAATAAATTATATCGAAATAAACTGTGATGGATGATAAATTACGGAGACTACTTTTAGATAGATTCACTGTTATTTTAATTTTATTGTGTAGGTATAAATTTTATTGACACATGTAAAACTAGGTTATTCGGTAATATTCAGGTTATTATGTGATGTGTGATATGGACTTAGTTATTTCTTGATATTACTTTCACTAATTAGTCCTCCTATGCTAAATGACAATAATATTGTATGAAAACATTGGCAACATTAATTAGCGTGACAGTTAATGTAATTAAAATTTCATTTATTCCCATTGTATGAACGGTTTTCTTTCATTTTTGGCTTTTTTGTACATTGCCGTAAGTTGAATTGGAACCTATTATTGGGAAACTATTGGTAGGAATGGAATCGATTGGTATAAAAACTTGGTCCCATAGATACAAACTTTTTATCCTGAATAGAAACAGGATCCTGTATATTTTTTGTAAAAACTGTAAACGCTAATCTTCATTAATTTAAAATCGAAGGAAGGTATTCTAAGGCCTTCTAATTACTTTAAATCTGGTAGCTGCCCTTACAGACCTAAAATAATTTCCCAAATAGATGTGGTACATAGTGGGTACTTAATAAATGTACGTACGACCTTTTTCACCTTCTTCACGCGGAAAGCTGATCGAGAGACCTGGCAACGAGGCGCCGCCGCCGAGCGGGCGAGGCGACCTCCGCGAGCTGGAAATGCATAACCGCTCGCGCTCGCGCATGTGTTGTACGTCACGTCACGGGGCAAATTTAATTGCACGCGCAACTCTAACAAGGAAGGTTAGGGTACCCAACTGTCCGACTTCGATTTGATTCATTTTGATATAATATAATGTTATAGAGTAGTCTAAAATAACGGACACGTATTTTTTTGCTGCCCAAACTCAACCTGTTAGGAAAAAAAACCGGCGAAGTGCGAGTCGGACTCGCGCGCGAAGGGTTCCGTAAATCCGTACCATTATCAATTTATTATTAAAAAAATACAGTTAAATCAACCTACCTCAAAAACTATAGGAGATAATTTAATCAAACCAAAAATCGTTGATAGAGCTTATTAATGTGCATAACATATATTTTTTTTGAATCTTATATCGCGTAGTTTAAAAAGTAGAGGGGGGGGGGGACACATTTTTCAGACTTTGAGAGCTGATATCTCGAAAACGAATTGCTTAAATAAAAATGAGATGTAGGTATAATCCTTCATATCATTTTCAAAGACATTTATTTTTATGCCAATCGTGACAGATAAAAGACACTTTTTTCCCATAGTAAAATTATGAAACCAGTTTTCTTGAATCTTTGTCTACTTTGTACATCGCCGTAAGGTGACCCCTAGGAAACTATTGGTACTGGATAGGAATGGAATCGATGGGCATAAAAAATAAAGGGAGATTTTTTTTTTAATTTTTCATACAATTTGATTGTGAATTAAAATTTTTGATTTGTGGCTTTTCTAGCCGAAACATTTTTTTTGGTCCCTTACGAGCTTTTGGTCCTGAACAGAAACAGGATATATGTACGATGATATGTATACAGTATGTTACCGGCGACCGGGCATTTATTAAAATGCGTAACATGGTTTGCCGGACTTTAAGCGTAGTAAGTGCAATAATATAACTAAACGTATTCAGTGGTGTGTGGCCAACGGTTGTATGTGTACAGTCTGATACCAGTAGGCAGTGATGATGGTTGCATTTTTATTGTTTGTCGTAGTTTCTGTCTTTTTTTAATATTAACGAGTGACACATGCCACGATAAACGCTGGACCATCAAAAGCCTCCAGATATAAATTGTCTGTAAGCTGTAAATGTTGGGGGTAGGGAGATGGTCACGTTCGGGTGTGCGTCGCTGTACTAACGGACGAAGCCTCAAGTCCGTCATACGCGTCCTTGTCGGCAGTAGGTCGAATCTGCCCCGTCTATTCTAATGGGTAGATCGCACCCCTCAGGCAATGCTGGTGACCATAACATAACATACATTTTTCAATGACATGTAAAAATGAATATTAGAGAGATAAATTCATATAGATACTTAAATACCTGGCTGCCTCCTAGCCACGACCAAGAAACAAATATTCGTGATAAATAAATACACAAACAATTTTCTCGCCGGTATTTGAACTCTAAACACTATACGTATAATTATGTATACCGAAATACGATTGAAAATAAGTTGCATATCGAAAATAAGTTGCAAGAGAAAGATGGCCGAAATTTTCATTTTTCGAAGTTCGCGATAAGCCTAGAGGATTAGCTAACTAAATACATATAATACTTACATGCAGCAACTAGACCATCATGGAGGCTTTTATTGTCACTGAGTAACGAGATGAAGATTTTAGAATTTATAACTAACGTGAGACTCTAACATATTTAAATATTTAGCAAACGGGTTACTCACGCAATTTATGTCGATACAAACATACATAGTATACATACATGTCCGGCAATTATCGACGTAAATTACGTGAATAACACGTTTGCAAAATATTTAAATGATGATGATGATGATACCTAGATGAAGATTTTTGACAATGTCCTGAGCACTATTTAATTAAAAAATCTAACTAAAGAAATGTAACTCCAATAAAAGCCCGCTTGATGGTAACAGACTGTATGTATATCAGTTATCACTTGAAATGTAGTAATAAACTCAAATTTGTGCGCCTCCGTGCGACCGTACCTATGTACAGTCGACAAAAAATGTGTTCTACCACTTTTAGACTTTATTATGACTAATAATTCATCATCATCATAATCATCATCATATCAGCCGAAAGACTTCCACTGCTGAACGTAAGCCTCCCCCAAAGATTGCCACAATGACCTGTCCTGCGCCACCCGCATCCAGCGGGGTGAGGCGGGCGGCGACGGGTGGTGACGGGTGGCAGCGGGGATAGGCGGGCGGCGGCGACGGGAGGCGGGTGGCGGTGGGTGGCGACGGGTGGCGGCGGGGGGAGGCGGGTGGCGACGGGTGGCGGGCGGCAGCGGGGGGAGGCGGGTGGCGACGGGGACGGTTGGTGACGGGTGGCAGCGGGGGAAGGCGGGTGGCGGCGGGCTGAGGCTGGAGATGGCGGGCGGCGACGGGTGGCGTTGGGTGTCGACGGGTGGCAGTGGCGGGAGGTGGGTGGCAACGGGTGGCGGCCACGCAACGCGCACGTACACGCATCTGGTGTGACCCAGCCTTTATGATTGCACATAATTATAAATAGTACCAATTCTATCTTTAAAAATATTGCCACGTTTCATATAGTTGCTCAGGCATATACTATGCGAGTGTGCGAGCAGTAGGCGCGCGCGCCGTCACGTACAGGGCAACAGGAGCGGGGCCCGCGGGTGAATTCAGATTTTTTCCTAGGTTGATGCCCGATCTTATCAACTACAATCAATTTCATTAATAAATTACCATCCAATTTTTTTTGTGCCCACGATAATTAAATAGCGGCAAATTTAAAATTTCAAACAGACGAATACGGGTGCATGAGGTATTTCTGGAATTATACGTTGCACTGGATGGATGGAAGGCGGCCACTTCATTTTGTCTTTCCTTTATACGTAATTTCCTACGGAGTTAATATTCTATACTTAAAATACCTAAATATATTAATATTAAGTAAACTATGTACGATTAATATAATTATTAATAATCGTATTTTTTTCAACTATGTTGAATTCGAACGTAGGAATGGAACATTATCGTCGAAGGTCAAATGGAATAAAAAAAAAATGGTTTGGTAGAATAACCTCGCCAATCTCGCCATAGTTCTTCGGTAAATTTGTTGCCAGCTGTAGCTACTGGCTAAGTGGCAAGTTGGCAACGTCGCTCGTTCGTTCGCTCGCAGTGGTGATTCTATTTTGCAAGTTACCTATTCGGCTATTATGTAGACTATAATGTAATACTTATTATGATTATACGAGGGGCCGCACATAGTGTGCCACTAAGAGGGATAGACATAGTCACTTACTACTAAGAAGATACTTATGTGTGTGGCACTTAGACTTAGCATCTAACACACACACACACACACAAAAAATAGTGGCACAGTGATAAGGACGGACGATTATCGTTCCTTTTCACTTCCACTAGTAAAAAGTTTCATAAGACCATCCCTTTCGTTCTTGCTATTATTATTACGTTGTCAAATCCATATCCATATTCTAAATCCATGTGATTATAGCATGATTATAGGTGTTTCAAAACTTGACGCTTCAATCATGATATTTATGATGGTGAAATTTGTACCGTGATTTATAATACGAGATACGAGTTATTACTATTACCAGTGGCGGCTGTAGGCGCTGCACTACCTACCATAAAATTTGACAGAATCGTCATCAATATTCATTTTTAAATACTCCACGACATTTCTATATTTTTGTTTTCATATAAATACCTAACTATAACTATAGTGGACACCACGCCACTACCGTTCCCGCAGTTCTAAAATTTCGCGCCGTGAGCATATTTTTGGGATTTTTATTTTTGCTGGTGCAAATATCGAATTTGACGGAAATGAGCCTATGATAGGCAACAGAGATTCAGGAGCGTATATTTAGGGATTTGCTAAACATCTAATAATTCATTTGGTGTTAAACCGTATCTCGAGCTCTATCTAAATCTACATATTAGCATCATCAGCCCTTCCGCGAAAATCGAAATCCGCAAATTTCGAGGATTAGTCCCGCTCATTGCCCGCTCACGACACCTTCGTTGGAGTGACAGAGAAAAATCTTCGAAATTTACGAATTTAGATTTCCGCGAACTTCGAAATCAGCAAATTTTGGGGATTTGTTGCTGTCCTAATCAATTCAAGACGCCTTTGTTGAAATAACAGAGCTAGATGTTCTAAATTTACGGTTTTCGGAGTCTGTGGTAGGCTTTTTACTTAAAGTGCCAAAAACACGATGTATGTTTACAAATTTCGATAGTTATGGAAGATTGGAGTGACAAAGAAAAATCCTCGAAATTTACGAATTTCGTTTTTCGCGGTAGGGCCACAGGGCTTTATTTGCGGTTTTACACTTATATTTGCATCCTCTCTTATATTTTTGTGCAAAATTGATTTTAGTGACATCTATGGCCTCTTTTGTCCTAAACGGATCTATCCATTTAATGTTTTACTCCGATAGCAAGCTAAAATTCAATGACGAGATCATTAATCTATTGCACGATAGATGGCGTTTAAATGAATCAATGCTAATAAATTTAAAATCTTCATACATATATTTCTATTGTTTAAAAGGCTGTAAAATGATTTTCTTTGCTACGATATGTTAATTCAATTAAAAATATATATTGTCAGATACTGAGAGGGGAGAATATAAGCAGTCAAAATACGTTTATGTGCCAATGGCGCACGCGGCGCCATCTGTTAACGTTTTTGAAAAAGAATTTAGAGTTGTATGGGGCGAACAGTTTCAGTTTCAGTTTCAGTTTCTTTATTGGTAATAAGTAAATAATTACAGGTCAATCAATTATTTAACATTCATTCGGTTCAATATACACTTCAACATTTAAAAAATATGTTAGGACTAATACATTGTCAATATCATTATACAATTTACATTATTAAGACTATATTTTAATTTCAGCATTACATAACATACTCGTACATAATTATAATTAATATTATTAAAAATAAACTTCTATTAAATAGATTTACCATGTCAAATTTACGCCCTCTGAATGAACTCGTCTACGGAATAGCATGCCTCATCAATTAAATATATTTTCAACTTCTTTAGGAAGACCGTGTCACTTTCTGAATATTTAATGTCATTGGGAAGTTTGTTGAAAATTCTCGGCCCAATGACACTCAGTGACTTACGGGACTTGGCGAGTCTATGGTCTTGGCGAACAGTCTATGTATAAGTTAGTCTATGTTAATATGTACCTATACCAAATTCTAGTACTAACGGCCACTAAGCTATGCTGCGGACAGACAGACGGACAGACGGACATGGCTAAACTATAAGGGTTTTTTGTTTACTACGAAACCCTAAAAATAACGCATGAGGAAAAAAACCGGCCAAGTGCATGTCGATCCATGCTCAGTATTAGCGTTCCGTAGTTGGTCGAAACTGGCTAGACCAATTATGTTCAGGACAGTTAGTATTATCTATCAGCATGCCTTAAGCCAAATATGTAAGATATTTTTCATATTTTTCGAAATAGTGAATTTGGAAAAAACCTATACTCTTTTTGAAATACCTATTCACGGATACCCCACATTGTATTCACGTGTAGGGGATAGTTTTTTTTTTGATATTTATTATTCGAGTTTGCCGGCTTAAGGGCTTGTCCATTAATCACGTCATACTGTATAGGGGGATGGGGGGGTCAAGAAAAAATCACCAATTAGCACCATAGGGGAGGGGGGGGTCATCAGACAAATCACGTGTAATTTTTTGTTACTCTCGACTCGAATCTGCTGAACAGCATTATAGCCAGTAAAAAAATCTTTACTTTTTTATAAAATACTTTTTAAAACTTCGCGATCATTTAGCTCGTAGTTGGCAAACAAGTACGTAAATTCAAGTGTTATTAAAAGGACTACTTCAGTTGGCAAAAAAATACACGTGATATTGGCTAGGGGGGGGGGGGGGGGTCCTGAAAATATCACCAAATATCACCATGGGGGCTGGGGGGGGTTTAAAACATACCAAAATCGTATGACGTGATTAATGGACAAGCCCTAACTAATATGTATACCTACAACTAATTGCAAATGGTCACTGATCTAAGCAATGGGCGGACAGACAGACGGACTACCGCACGAAACGATAGATGAAGAGTGATAGAGCGCTGACACACTCTAGCACCATGCTAAGAAGAGTATGCTGACGGATAGACAGACGGACTAACGGACAGACAGACGGACAGACGGACATGGCGAAACTATAAGGGTTTTTTATTTTTTTATTTGAACTATGCCCGATCATAACAATTTTTTTTCAACGAAAAAAGTGTTAACGCTTTCACAGCCAGTAACAAAAAAGCTCGTTTAAATTTGAATTCTAAAATGTTATTAACAGAGTTCTTAATCACAATTGCGGAAATAACGCATAATTTATTTTTATTTTTTGTTACTGGACATTGTTTTTTTTTGTGTTTTTTAAGAATTATTTCTATTTCTAGACGGATCCAAGAATAGATGGATGGAAAGAAGGACTAACCAACAGATAGAAAGACAGTCAGACGGACGGACGAACAGACAGACAGACTGACATGACGAAATTGTAAGGGTTCCTAATTTACTACGGAACCATAAAACTTTTGTTTTATCTCTGTTTAACCCAATGGTTGACTGGTAGAGAATGCTTTTTAGCATTAAGTCCGCCATTTGTACATTTTTCTTTGTTTGTGCAATAAAGTTTAAATAAATAAAATAAATAAAAAGTACTTACACCCAGAATAATTGAAAAGGCAATCATTTCAAGTAATATCCGGTCGAAATATGTTTCTTTGCAGAAATAAACGGGCAGACAGACGGACGGACAGACATACAGACCGATAGACAAACAAACAGACAGACAACGGATGGACAGATGAACAGACAGACAGACATACAGACACATAGACACACAGACAGACACTCAGATAGATAGACAACAAGATCCACAGATGAACAGACAGACAGACAGACAGACAGAAAGATCGACAGATGAACAGACAGACGGCAGACCGTCAGACAGACAGACAAACAGACAGACAGACGGAGATGGCGAAAATATAAGGGTTCCTAATTTACTACAGAACCGTAAAAAGTTATTACAGCCAGAATAATTGAAAAGGCAACCATTTTAAATAATATCCGGTCGAAATATGTTTCTTTGCAGAAATAAACGGTTGGAAAGACGGACGGACAGACATACAGACTGACAGACAAACAGACATACAAACACACAGACAGACAGATTTACAAACAGACGGATGGACAGATGAACAGACAGACAGACATACAGACAGACAGATAGACAGACACACAGACAGATAGACAGAAAGATCGACGGATGAACAGACAAACAGACAGACAGACGGAAAGATCGACAGATGAACAGACGGACAGACCGTCAGACAGACAGACAGACAGACGGACGGAAAGATCGACAGATGAACAGACAGACAGATGGACAGACCATCAGATAGACAGACAGACAAACAGACAGACAGAGGGATGAACAGATGAACAGACAGACATACATACAGACAGACAGACATTTCAAGTAATATCCTGACGAAATATGTTTCTTTGCAGAAATAAACGGGCAGACAGACGGACGGACAGACAGACAGACAGACCGATAGACAAACAGACAGAAAGCGGATAGACAGATGAACAGACAGACAGACAGACATACAGACAGACAGACGGACATGGCGAAAATGTAAGGGTTCCTTATTTACTACAGAACCGTAAAAAGTACTTACAGCCAGAATAATTGAAAAGGCAACAATTTTAAATAATATTCGGTCGAAATATGTTTCTTTGCAGAAATAAACGGGCAGACAGACGGACGGACAGACAGACAGACAGACCGACAGACAAACAGACAGACAACGGATAGACAGATGAACAGACAGACAGACATACAGACAGACAGACGGACATGGCGAAAATGTAAGGGTTCCTAATTTACTACAGAACCGTAAAAAGTACTTACAGCCAGAATAATTGAAAAGGCAACAATTTTAAATAATATCCGGTTGAAATATGTTTCTTTGCAGAAATAAACGGTTGGATAGACGGACGGACAGACATACAGACCGACAGACAAACAGACATACAAACACACAGACAGACAGACAGACAGATAAACAAACAGACGGATGGACAGATGAACAGACAGACAGACATACAGACAGACAGATAGACAGACACACAGACAGATAGACAGAAAGATCGACGGATGAACAGACAAACAGACAGACAGACGGAAAGATCGACAGATGAACAGACAGACAGACGGACAGACCGTCAGACAGACAGGCAGACAGACGGGCGGAAAGATCGAAAGATGAACAGACAGACAGACGGACAGACCGTCAGCCAGACAGACAGACAAACAGACAGACAGACAGACAGAGGGATGAACAGATGAACAGACAGACATACATACAGACAGACAGACATTTCAAGTAATATCCGGTCGAAATATGTTTCTTTGCAGAAATAAACGAGCAGACAGACGGACGCACAGACAGACAGACCGACAGACAAACAGACAGACAACGGATGGACAGAACGGAAAGATCGACAGATGAACAGACAGACAGACATACAGACAGACAGACGGACATGGCGAAAATGTAAGGGTACCTAATTTACTACAGAACCCTCAAAATATCTTACAGCCAGAATAATTGAAAAGGCAACCATTTCAAGTAATAACCAATGATATAATAAGTAAAGATATGTTACACCGGCTCTAAAATTGAAGCGCGCAGATTGTGATAATTCTAACAATCGCTCTTAGTTCTACTCAGACCACCGTGAGGTGTGTACCACTGCCGAGTTCTCGCAAATCACATGAACTGCGCCCTAAAATGTCATTTTATGTTATACAATAGTGAAAACTACGAAATAAAATGCAAAAATGCTCTTAACATCAAACATCATGCGCAATTAACCTGAATTATATATTTTTTTCAATTTTACTATTTATTGAAAATAAATAGGACGCCATTTTGACGTTTTTGAAAGACTTCGAGAAAAAGACAAGCTTATGCTGTTTAAGATCAAGAGTAACAGAGATAAAACAATGTTTATCAATAACAACCTTAAGAATGCACGCGCAATTGTCAAATGCTAGTTGTCTCTTTTTTATTTATTAAATACGAGTATATGTATTTTGCCATCTCTTTTACGCATTTTGAAGTATGAAGATAGGTGTATGTCAACTGTCAATAAATCGTAGGTGTATGATGTGAAGTATTTATTCCGCTCATTTTGTTAGAGTATAACGTATCTTTACTTATATATCATTGGTAATAACCGGTCGATATATGTTTCTTTGCGGAAACAAGCGGACGGACAGACGGACGTACAGATAGTCAGTCCGTTCAGATAGACAGACACACAGACAGAGAGACAAACAAACAGACAGAAAGATCGGCAGATGAACAGACAGACAGACGGACAGACCGCCAGACAGACAGACTTACAAACAGACAAGACAGACAGACAGAGGGATGGATGCAAAATGCAAGGGTTCCTAATTTACTACAGAATCCTAAAAAGTACTTACACCCAGAATAATTGAGAAAGCAATAATTTGGAGGAAACAAACGGACGGACAGACAGACATACAGACAGACAGACAAACAGACTGACAGACAGACAAACATACAGACAGACATACAGACAGACAGGTGGATGCACATGGCGAATCTGTGACGGTTTCTAATTTACTACAGAACCCTAAGAAATACACCCAGAATAATTGTAAAAGCAATAATTTCGAATACTATCTGGTCGAAACACGTTTCTTTGCGGAAACAAACGACCGTATAGACGGACGGACAAACAATCAGACAGACAGAGAAACAAACAGACATACAGACAGACGGATGGACAGATAAACAGAAAATATACTTTCATTCGCCAAAGAAATATTCGTTTAAATTTGAACTTTACTACGATGTTAATAGAGTTCAAGATCACAACTGCGGAAGTAACGAGCTAAGCCGAGTTTAGACCTGGGTCGCGTTTTATAAAGTTTCATTTTACAATTTCGCTGTTTGCCTCTCTAACGCACGCACATAATATATTGGCTAGAAAGAGAGACAAACGGCAAATTGTAAATTGTAACTTTATAAAACGCGACGCTGCAAGTTTTGAAAAAAAGAGTTGTAGATATTTGCCACTAATTCCTACCAATATTTGCCGTGTGGTGACGGCAGTAAGAATATATTTTGTCACCACCCCAACTCCTCC
Source organism: Thaumatotibia leucotreta (assembly GCA_025490895.1). Taxonomy (NCBI): domain Eukaryota; kingdom Metazoa; phylum Arthropoda; class Insecta; order Lepidoptera; family Tortricidae; genus Thaumatotibia; species Thaumatotibia leucotreta. The sequence continues at coordinate 61,728 of JALPQI010003206.1, read as the reverse complement.
TGTGGGTGTCGTAAGAGTCGACTAAGGGATTGAAGTGTCACTGACTATTATTTGATAAAAGATTGATGATGGGCAGCAGAGTCATCATAGTGGACATACTACTGCGATCGCCAATCCGCTTGCCCAGCGTGGCGATTATGGGTATTTACCTCCTAATGCGCCTATACGCATAGTAAATAGGAGAGGTCTACGTCCAGCAGTGGACTATCATAGGCTGATGATGATAATGATTTGCGTCTCAAAACTTGCGGCAATAACTTGCAAGTGTAAACTCAGCTTTGTGTCTTTTCAAAAGGGCTTATTTCTACTCTGGCAATAAGGATTATTTTTTCTATATTTCCATAAGAGAAATTATCTCTATTGACAAAGTGGAAATAAGCCCTTTTGAGAAGACATTCCACAGTTACGATATAATGAATTCATAACAAAACAACATACGTAATTGTGGGACAAAGTCATTTTGCGTCCGGCGGAATGTAGCCAGCAACGCCATATTGCTAGTTGTGCTAAGCTCACCTGACGCCAATAGAACGCGACTCCGACTCCAAGCATCGGGGTTCCATTAAGGGAAATAATAGGAACTGCAACTGTCTTCTTGAGCAATTCACGTATCGTACCTATCACTATGTTGACTATTCAAGACGAGTGGTATGCACCCATAACTGCGTAGGTATTAGGAGTATGAATGCAATAAGTGCAGATTAAAGTAAGTATATATATTTATTTACCAAGGAGCCGAGCCGATATTACAAGACAGGTGCCGGTAGTAGACCAACATCGGGCGTCTTACTCCTCCGTCTTACCTCCTTCTCATTAAACTTTAAAATTAACATAGAAAGAAATATCTACTAATTAGAAAGTTCACCAACTTACCATTATAAACATATCTATGTTAGATCATTGTACTTCAGCTTAACTTGATACTCAAAACTTAATTTTAATGATATATTAAAATATGAACATTATGTCGGAAAAAACATTGACAGCCCAGTCAACAACACGTTGTCAGGTAACCAATTTCCAGGCAAGTTCCCGTCGACGGCGCTAGGAGGCGCCAGAATTGCTAGCACATATTGCATCCTTTCACTTAATTCAATTTAAACCTTTTTCATCATGCGGCCAATACCACACGTCAAACACCTAAATGGCTAGTCAAATGAAATAAAAATACGAACTATATTCGCGTGGAAAAGAGAGAGCGAGTGGCGGCATGTTTACGTCATCGCGAACAGTTTAATAATGGTTCACGGAACTTTATTTTTCGTTCATCTCTAGTAACGGTAACCAGAAAAGTTTTGTTCTTTCATATAAATCATATAATGTTCTTGTCAAAACCGTTATGTCAAAGAACGGAATTTTTCCGTTCATCTTGAATATTGTGAACCAGAAAAATTGTGTTCATCTACAAAACCTTTATCGTAGTTAACCGTTACTAATACGAACGGAATTAATAACGGTTAAAGAACAATATCAAATGGTTAATCGAGAACGGTTCCGATCCCTGCTTTATTTAATTATGCTATTATAGGTATATTTTTATTTGAATTCCGCGCTTTTCTACAAAATATTCAGCCTTGTATTATTTTATTATATATTACATTAATACTGGAATGATTTCGTGCCAAAATACCTGATGTTGAATTATTAACTAGCTTTCGCTTGGATTTGCCTTGAAAACGTATTTTTAACCGACTTTAAAAAAAGGAGGAGGTTCTCAATTCGACTGATTCTTTTAGTTGTATGTTACCCGATATCTCCGAGAATCGTGAACCGATTTTTTTGTGATCGAACGTGTATAATGTATAACCCCGAGATGGTCCCGTTGGCAACAAGTTGGGGTCTGATGATGGGATCTTGGAGAAATCGAGAGATCTTTTGAAATATTATAGGTACGTACATGTATGGCGCTATTTGGTAATTTTCATTCATATACAAGAATTTGAATTCAGAAAGTATTTGATGATAGGAAACCAATGATGGAAACCACAGATGACAGGATCTTGCAGAAATCAGTTGAAGTTAGTTATTTAAAAAAAATATTCGTTGATTATATTTTGTGGGGGGCCTACAAGGCCTGGTGAAGGTCGCAGGAGTCCCCTGGATGCTGGGTGGCGCAGGACCATTCCTTGTGGCAATCTTTGGGGGAGGCCTATGTTCAGCAGTGGACGTCTTTCGGCTGATATGATGATGGTGATGATTATATTTCATTATTTTCAAAACGGAGCTATAACTAAGGAATGAGATAGTGATATTTACCTCTCATTCCTTAGTACAATCCGTCCCTAGAAAATAGGTACGTAACAACTCATAGGTAGGAGGGTAAGTTTCTTATAACCTGGGCCATTCTGTCTTCGTACGCAATATTCAAAGCTGATACCCTTTGAAACGTTAGCGTACTGGCGAATCTGCCTCCATTGGTAACGTTATTGACCGGAATAGCATAATATATCTTACTATCTGAATAATGCTAGAATTTTAGTTCTATTCTATGTCGTATGTGCAAAAATTAAAGGCATTTTTTTTTTCTTTAGCTTCTGAAAAAACGGAAGTGCTCAATTACTGATCATAGTTTAGATTAGATTATTTTATTTCATGATGAAAGGTTACATTATAAATTTGCATACATGTCAAAATTATACGAATTGTTATCATGATCGTCAAAACAAATAATAAAAAATAGAATTGTAATATAACAATGTCAACAAAGATTTAAATACACTATTAAAAACCAAATAAATATTAGCAGTTCTATCTCCCTTTAATAATAATAAATAATAAATAAATAAATATCTTGGGACATCTTTACACAAATCGACCTAGTCCCACGACGGTAAGCTCAATTAAGGCTTGTGATGAGGGTACCAAGCGACGATATATATAATAAATAGATACATATAAAATACTTAAATACATAGACAGCCACGACCAAGGAACAAATATTTGTGATAAATAAATACACAAATAATGCCCTCCCCGGGATTCGAACCCGGAACCTCCAGCATCGTAGGCAGGGTGACTACCAAATAGGCTACGGAGGCTGACAAATTTAACCCTTTAGGGTTCGTCACTTTAAATTACAATTCTCATTATACAATTAATACATTTTAGGTCCTTATACAAAATACATCAACATTAACTATTTAAATGTTAAGATTCATAAACTCTTGAACATAAGGTTTATACAATAAAAGACGTTTCACGCGGTGTCGAAATGCTTCGTCAGATGGTTCGAAATTTCATAGTTGGTCCGGTAGTAAAAGTATAGGTAGGTACATATAATATAGCTACCCCAATATTACCATTCTATTACGTTTTTGGGGTAATTAAATCTAGGCTAAGTGTTGATGTGACTGTGTTCAAATGTGAAGTTAAGATGAAAGTCAATAAAGATAAAAGTGCATGTAACATAGAACCTTGTACTTGGGGCAGCGAATGGCTATCATCCTTAGTTGTTTTATCTAGTATATTTAGTTATATTTACTCTATGTATATGTCATAGAGTATGTGCAGAAAGTGAAGACATCCACCAAAAGGCAAGTTCATACCTTTCACGTGCCTTCCCGAGCAAACTCCACGGTACTTTATCCAACGGGGCGCTCCTTGGAAAACGTCGTATGTCCACCAGTTTTACTGTGACTTGTGACGTTTTTCGTTGGAACAGCCGCTGATTAGGTCGCATCCATAGTGACGTCACTCCGCTAATGAGGAAGGAACCTCGGGCGGGAAGTCGACAATTAGTCCGGTCATAACAAATCCCCGGGAAGCGAATCAACTGGTCCTATCGGTTAATGTGGTTTAGTGCTTACGCTTACGCTATTTTCATACGTTTCATAGGAAGTACTGCAAATTTTCACAACATTTACTACAATTCTAAAGCTGAGTTTTGAGACAAAGCTGCGTCTTCTTCAGTAGTCTAGTTGGTAGTGACCATATCTATTACGAACCACGGAGTTCCGGGTTCCAATCCCAGCGAGAGCATTATTTGTGTATTTATTTATCACAAATATTTCTTCCTTGGTCGTAGCTGATGTCCATGTATTAAAGTATATATGTATCTATATATTATATATATTATCTTTGCGTGGTACCCACAAGCCTTAATTGAGCTTACCGTGGGACTACGTTGATAAGTCCCAAGATATTTATTATTATTAATTTATTAATATACTATTATACTATTATAGTTTTTCAACCTATACAATAATTAAAAACTGACTGCATAATGATTTCGCTCTTTTAAGATATCTAACAGGATCCTAAAAAAATATATTAGGTACTTATTTGCATTAATTGAAACCGGGTAAGTATTTACCATGTAATCTTTCCCTCTTACGGCTAACAATATTTTTCAAACTAAGTAACTCACCTAACAATGTTACCATCGCCATCGAACTTCGATTTTGGACCTAAAAATCTCATTACTCGAACTACCGAGACACAGCTGTGCTCCTAAGAAATTGGTGCGTCCATTGATTGGCTGAAATCACCGAAGACATGCTCCAACACCTGAGACGTGATGGGAGATTCATTTTGGATGAGTTGAAGGCAAGCTCTGAGAATCTGGAATGATTCTCAAATTATACAAAACAAGTTTTCAAAGATTCCTTCATTTTTGGCTGATGTTGTACGAGATGGTTTTCAGGTCGAAACTTTGACGTCTTCTAATGTAAGAAACTTTTCATCACACTTGCTGTCTAAGCGCGCCATTGCTTGCGCGCGTTGTCAGTACGTCATTTAATAATATTATGTCTTAATAGTTATTTGTTATACAAGGGTGCAAAGTTGTATTTTACCCGCGAGTATGAAATTGAAACACGAGCAAGCGAAAGGATTCTATAGTAGGAGTCTAAAATAGAATCCTGAGCGCAGCGAGTGTTTTAACATACGAGAAGTAAAATACATTTGCACCCGTGTGTAACACAAAACTTTTCCCCTCACTATAGCGAGGAAACTCAAAAAAGGTAATTATTTGTTCACATTTCAATCATCATCGGGTTAGTGATAATAATTTTCCAAATGCATCGCGTATTTAATGCAAGATTTTGTCGCAGTAGGGAAAACTTAGCACGAAAAAGTAAACGCAGCACGATTTTAACACATTCCTGTAGTTGCACACCAACGCCAATGCATTATTAAATCATTCTCATTCATTATTTTTACAAAATTATAACAGAACACCCTGAAAGTTGTTTAGTTTACTATTTTTATGCGTGTTCGAGTCGGTAACTAAAGATTATAACCTATAATATTCTTTGAAAATGTTGACGTTGACATTTTCTGCGTTTTGTGATTGCATCTAGTCATCTTATCATCATTCACTAAAACAATTGTTACTTATGGTATTTTAGGATTTATATGTTAAAATCATCATATTATATAAAGGTTTGTATTTTACACTAAATTCTCAAACAAATTACTTAATTATCATTAATATGGAACAATTTCCATGAGCATTTTACGCTTTGTTATTCCAAAACTAAGGTCACTTTGCCACACAAGTGAATAATATGCGTTTTTACACGTTCGTATTAAAGGACAAACGAGTACTTTACGAGCTAGTGAGGGGAAAAACTTATTTTTTGGTTGGCAAGTGTGATGAAAAACATTGTATGCATCACGGTCGGTAAGCGGAATACTAACTCGAGTTATTGATTCCGTACTTACCTCCTTACCTCCTCCTCCTTACCTCCTTACCTCCTTACCTCCTTGATGCACAATGTACTATATTATACATGAGTATAATTGTATTACCATTTTAGTAGTTAGAAATGTGTATTGATGTAAATTAAATAGTTTTTTTCATCAAATACTGGGAAAAGCTTATCATTCGATTTAATATCACAGTTTGGCACTTTGCTGTGAGGATTATGTATACTACCGCTCAAGACCAATCAATAAATGAAATAAAACTATTTATGAGACATTCTCAAAAAGTTTGTTAATTTGGATTACGTCTTCGATATTGATAAAAATAAATAGGCTGGTAGAGTCAATGATGCTGAGCAGGATCCACCACATTTTCCAAAATGTCACATGGAATTTAATTTCCTACTCATTTCGTACCTTGACATAGCAGCTATAATATGACAGTCCTAGCAGCTTTCATATTGATTGTCAATGTGACAAGGTACGAAATGGGTAGGAAATTAAATTCCTCGACTGTTAGCCGTACCTACTACTAGGCAGTAAGAATACATTTGTCACCACCCCAACTCCTCCTGCGGGTGTCGTAAGAGTCAACTAAGTCTGACCACTATTTGATAAAAGATTGATGACGGGCAGCAGTGTCATCATAGTGGACACATTACTGCGATCGCCAATCCGTTTGCCCAGCGTGGCGATTATGGGCATTTACCTCCTAATGCGTCTATACGCATAGTTAATAGGAGAGGCCTACGTCCAGCAGTGGACTATCATAGGCTGATGATACAAATGTATTGTTTTTTAAGAATTGTTCTTAAACGAATTATATCGCGCATTTTAATAAATATAACTATATCCCGACATTTCGAACACATTACGGGTGACTGACAATGGAGAAGGATAGTTATTCATGAAATAATTTACGAAAAACTATATAGTTACATTCTTAAATTATAAAAATAAGACCAATAATATTTGATACAGTGTTAATTAATGTTAAACAGCTCTAATAAAGTAACAGTACAAAGCAGACAGCAAAAGAAGCAACTCAAAGGCGCGGTGCAAAATTAAACACATGCTGCCCTCAAAAATTGCACTAATTGAGTTGCTGTTCAAACATAGATTACATCCCATAAATGCCGCAACGTGAACTAGAAATATGATTATTAGGAAGACCCTTCCAAGACTGTTCCTCCGATTGGTTATTATCGTCCCGCTATTTTGACTGCGACGGAAGGCCAGACGCCACATCACAACTTTGATTATGCTGGACTTAGTAGGTATTATTTAGTACTGAGTTACGTCTACGTTAACTACTACTCTTAGTTATAATACTTAACGATAATACAGATTTAATATCAAGGGATATTCTTTCACAGATGTCATAAAAATGCTGAATATGAGACCATTTATGGCACGTTTGCGAGAACCACGCGAGTATGGATCGGAATAAATAATGTCATCGACAAACTTAGCTCAAAAAAATCGCCGAACTGAAGTGGCAGTGGGCTGGAAATTTGTACAATGGAAATATTGAACAAATATCTGATGGGCCACGGAGCTTTTACCGTGGAGACCACGAGTTGTTGTATGTTGGCCACGTACCTGTCGATGCAGCGTGAGACAACATGGACTGTTGCATCCAGTACATGCAGTGATGATATCTGAATGTAGCATTATAGCCTGGCCACTACATTGGTCTAAAGGTGCATTCAGACCAAACGAACATTCGCTATTCTCTCCCCCCACTCTACAAAATTCGATCGTTACACAAAACGTGATTGGTTGATTTCGTAGAGCGGGGGATAGAACAGCGAATGCTCTTTTGGTCTGAATGCACCTTAAGGCGACCGGGGCGAAGGCAAAGGGGCGGAAAACCACACGTGCGAGAGGGAGTTCCGATATCGCCATCTCACTCCAACTTATGGATTCGCTCACCGCCGGTCGCCTTAGACCAATGTCAGGCCATAAAGCGGCCCTAACACATCAACTTAGGTTAGTCAAACAGCCTTTAGCAGAGCTGCCGTGAAACACAAGATGTGCTAGGACCCCTGGATGCTTAGCCAAGTTGCCAATCGCTAAAGCTTAGTCATCATCATAAATTTAAGAGCTGCGCTCTTGTCGGTGGAGCAGCTTCCATGATTCCCTGTCCAAAGCCTTTTCTTTAAGATCCTGATACGACACGACTTCCACTTTCTCTTTCAGTTGGTCCATGTATGCTAATCTTGGCCTGCCACTCTTCCTTCTGCCTTCTACTTTTCCCTCTATGATGGTCTTGATGAAATCGTCGTGTCGCAACAGGTGGCTTAACATCTTCCCTCTTCTATTCTCAATGGTATTCAATAGGCATCTCCGTTCCTGAACTAGGTTTAAAACCTCTTCATTCGTTTTTTTCTCCATCCAGCCGACCTTCGCCATACGCCGCCAACACCACATTTCGAATGCCTCAAGGCGTTTCCTATCCAGTTGCAGCATCGTCCATGTTTCGCACCCGTATAACGCAATACTCCAGATGTAGACTTTAATCAATTTTTTCCTTATATTGCCTGAAATTCTGGCTTTGAATAGAAATTTCTTTTCGTTAAAAGCTTTCTTTGCCATAGCTATTCTGGCTGTAATGTCTTGTGAACATCTGGAGCTGTCAGTTATTATGCTACCTAAGTATTTGAATTTTGAAACTTTTTCTATTGCGTTGTTGTTTAATATTATAGGTACATAATTAAGAGATGGTTTTTTCGAGGTAACTACTGTCTTGGTTTTCCCCACGTTTATCTTCAGACCGAAACTATTGAACACTGTATCCATTGTTGTAATTAGTTCTTGTAATTCTGACGATGACTGAGCGAATGCTGCTATATCGTCAGCAAACCGAATGAACTGAATGTTGACTCCATTGAACTTAACACCGCCTTTTCCTGACTCAAATGAAAGATGTAGTGAAAATGGCGGAACGCGTGAACGAACGAACGAATGGAAGGGAATTATAAATTGACTTACTATTAATAAAAATGTAATAAATATGTAATAATAAATGTGTAATTTGAATTTTAATAATTTTAAAAATAATTTTGGGCTATTGTTTATATAAATTGGATAGTTTCTTGTCAAATTTCTGCATACCAGAAAGGAAACAAAATGTATAATTTTATTAATGAATTGAAATCCTTAATGATTAATGATAATAGTAATATCAAATAATTACCAAGTTAAAGTAAATGTATTAATTTTAATGATAAATATAGGTAGTTTGTATTTCTAAACATAATTTGCATGTCGGATGACGACAGGATACCTGCTTCCGAAACCGTGTTGTACCTACTATCTGTACTTGTATATCTGTGTGTCCTTAGCAAATAAAATATCTTTATCTTTATCTTTATCTTTATCTCTATTAAGTGTTTGACGGCACACTCTATAAAAATATTAAATATTAGCGGCGATAGTGGGCAGCCCTGCCTAACGCCTTGATTAATTTTTGCCATTCCTGCCTCATCCCCTATTTCAATAACGGTTGTTTGGTTTACATAGAGTTGGTAAATAATCCTTCTGTCTCTGTAATCTAACCCAGCTGTTTTCAGAATTTTAATCATTGTCTTCCAGTTAACTTTATCAAATGCTTTTTCTAGGTCAATAAACGCTATATAACGCTTAGTAACGTATCGTAATAGTTTTCCCTCTCTGGCGCTCTTCCGTATTAGTGCGACAAAGACAGTTAGCTGCCTTTCGTTTACGATTGACGATTAAGCGTTAGCGATTGGCAACATGCCTAAGCATGGATCTTGGCAAATATGACGTTCCGCCAAGTTTCGCAACTACCAATCTAACCATGCAGCGTCTAGTGGGCAAACGTCAGTTCCAGTCTCCTAACCGGACTCGAATGAGACAGAGCAGAGTTGCTATTACAACAAATAACCGCTTTACCCAGAAATTGAATTACTGCTCGTGTGTGGGTGCATACGGGCAAGCCTTGCGGGCGGGAATGTGGCGTTTAGCTTAAAAAAGGTTAGCTGCAAGTGGCATGCATGAAATGAAATCCTTAATGAAACACATAACATTTAAGTCGTACAGGATATAAATTAAATACGGCTGAATTTCATACTGGGGTAAGTGGACATGTATAAACTGTAATAATTTATTCGATAAAAATAAATACAAAATTATAACTAAAATATTATACTACACACTACAAATTAAAAATATACTAAGCTAAATCTAAAAACATTTAGGTTGAACATCACATTTTTGAGCTAAGATGCTACAGTATTTTTATACCTACTGAAGACACTAGAAACAACAGTCAGGAACATTAAAATATTAGTTTAATTTAATTATCGTCTCTTAGGAGAACCCTAAGAGCACTTGAACAATGCAGTTAAATAAAACGTTAACCATCATCATCATCATCATCATCAGCCTATGATAGTCCACTGCTGGACGTAGGCTTCTCCTATTAACTATGCGTATAAACGCATTAGGAGGTAAATGCCCATACTCGCCACGCTGGGCAAGCGGATTGGCCATCGCAGTAATGTGTCCACTATGATGACGCTGCTGCCCATCATCAATCTTTAATCAAATATGGTCAGTGACACCTCAATCCCTTAATCGACTCTTACGACACCCGCAGGAGGAGTTGAGGTCGTGACAAATGTATTCTTTCTGCCGTCACCACACGGCTAAGGTTGAACATCAAATTCAAATTATTTGAGATTTTTGAGCTATGATGCTACAGTATTATATACTGAAGACACTAGAAACAACAGTCAGGAACATTAAAATATTTGTTTAATTTAATTATCGTCTCTTAGGGGAACCCTAAGAGCACTTGAACAATGCAGTTAAATAAAACGTTAACCATAATGATAAAGCCAAAATGGCAAAAACGGAACCCTTATAGATTCGTCATGTCCGTCTGTCCGTCTGTCACAGCCGATTTACTCGGAAACTATAAATACTACAGTAACGAAATTTGGTAAGGATATGTGTTGTATGAATCGCTACAGGATTATGATACTAAATTGTAAAATAAACCATTGGGGTGGGGGCCCTTCATACATGTTTTCAATTTTCTTTTATTTTCCTTTAAATTTTCTATACTGAAGGATAGAAAATTTTTTTTTGTTGTATATAAGCGTGTGGGGTATTAATAATAATAATGTAATTTAAGCAAATCGTTTTCGAGATATCAACTCTCAAATTTTAAAGATAAACGGGTCTTAATCGCGTAAACTTACGCGATTAAGACCCGTTTATCTTTAAAATATGAGTGATAATCGTGAAAGTTTAAATCAACTCTCAAAGTCTGAAAAATGTGTCTCCCCCTCTATTTTTTAAACTACGCGACATAGAATTCTAAAAAAATATATGTTTGCACATTAATAAACTCTATCAACGATTTTTGGTTTGATTAAATTATCTCCTATAGTTTTTGAGGTAGGTTGATTTAACTGTATTTTTTTAATAATAAATTGATAATGGTACGGAACCCTTGGCGCGCGAGTCCGACTCGCACTTGACCGGTTTTTTTCTTTATCTTGGTCAAAAATTGTATTGGTACTTAGTTCTGGCTGACGTCTCTGGCTTTTATCCTTTTGTACAGTATTCCAGCCACGAGTTGATCGGAGCGGATCGAATTTGTCGTAAAATCTTGTAATTAAGTTTGCTAGAACTACTTTTTTATTATGGATTCGTTGTATTTTTTATGGTGGCATTGATGGACAGTGGGGGACCGATAGGTCTAGTGTTTAGATAGCCACTGATAATACAACCTTATTATTATAACTTGAATATGTCACTCCTTAGTAAAAGTATCACCATGTAGCTGTCAATGACAACCGAAACAAATATGCAGCAACTTCAGTCGCCTACAGTGGCTAATCCCGCCTATCGCACAAAACTTTACAAGCGTCCAATTCTACAAAATTGTATAATATCCCATACAAAAAATTGGCAATTTTGTAGAATTGTACGTTTGTAATGTTCAGTTGTTTTGGCCCCAGCTATGCAATTCTCTTATTCACACATTCGACGCTGCGTTCATCAACGAGCTCGACGACGAGACAGCCTTCACTTCGACGGCGAGCGCAGCGCTGCGAAAAACGGTATTCACTAACGTAGAACAGCTCGTCGTCGAACTGTATTCACTACAGAAACCGGCTTGCTATCAGCGCTGTGTCAGCGCTGCGGCAGCGTCTAGCCTAAAAATGCTATTCATGCACTTTAAACGACACTAGCGCTCGGCGACGAATGCGGCGTGAGCTGGAACTACACTGCGTCGAGAGTTGCCGCCTGCAGTTCGACGACGAGCTGTTCTACCTTAGTGAATACCGTTTTTCGCAGCGCTACGCTCGACGTCGAAGTGAAGGGTGTTTCGTCGTCGAGCTCGTTGATGAACGCAGCGTCGAATGTGTGAATAAGAGAATAGCATAGCTGCCTACACTTTGATACCGTGTGTTTTCGCCCTTCATCGTGCGAGCTAAAATACGGGCAGTTTTTAAACTAGGTTCTAATTATCCGTGTTTTACGGTTAACCCGGCTTATTATCGTAAAACGGTTTGAGCGCATAAAATGGTTGTGTTGGGTTAAATCTTTTGGTAGAATTTCAATATTTTACGACGACTAATAACTCCAATAAGTTACACGACACTTACCCCCTGCGATTTACCCAAGTTGATTATGATTATACTTGACTGCGACCATATATAACATGGACGTCTAACGCCAGTGGCCTATTTCACCATAATTACAAGTGTGACAATTGTAAAATATCACTGTTACTGATGTCACAGGCCTCCGTAGGCTACGGCTACCACTTACTATCGGACGGTCCATGTGCTTGTTTGCCACTAACATAAAATTATTACTAATAACGTTATTAAATCGTTAATAAACTACTTTTTATTTTCCAAAACCCGTGACAATTGTCGCAAGGTTTAGTACAATTCTCATTCAATCTTGACAGAGGTTCGGCATAATGTCGAAATTTCGCTACAATTGTCATGTTTTTTGTGACAATTGTAATTTTGCTTCGCAAAAAAGTAGTTAATTACTGCTGATTTATTAAAGTTTCTCACTACATTTTATGTTGGTGGCAAACAAACGCACGGCCCTTCCGATGGTAAACGGTAACTGTAGCCTATAGACGCCCCAGATTGGAAAAACAGTAAATTTACAAGTGTAGGACTTGTCAATGTGGTGAAATTGGGGCCAGGTCAAAAATGCCCCCAAAATCAATTGTTCAATTGTGTCAAGATGGGCAGGATATAGCGCTTTTCGTGAAACCGCGCATATTATTTCGGCGCAACATCTTTGACAAATGTTTATTGAATATTGCCAATCAAAACTTTGATTGACCAATCACTAATATGTTTAATTAAATGGCGGTTTAAGTTTTTATAGGTTGACATTCAAATTCATTGGCGTGATGCATTGAATAGGGGGTGACACTTGTCAACTAAAATTCAGGACCGTTTTTTTTAAAGACAATTTAGTATGGCGTGCGGTTTCCATGTTTTATTTGTTCGTAGATACATGAAAATTAAGGTCACACCAGTGTCTTTCTTTTTCTATATAAAGTGTACATTTAGTTTGTAGGTAATTATAAACTATTATGTTACTGTTGCTTCCGAAATGCTTGCGAAACGAAAAACAAACTATGTTAAAACACGCATAATATTTAATATCTTCAAATTTAAATGACATTCTAATAACATAAAATGCTAATAGCATCATCAACCTATAAACCCTCTTATTATCCTAACAACCCAATGGCTCTATTAACCCCTGAATTGTGTTTACCTAATAGAATAATGACCTGTCCTATAATAAATTGAGAGATTTCCATACCCGATAGGTGCGTTTATCATTTTAATACTCCGAGTGCCTTGGGGGTACAATGACGTCATTAACTAGCACGTTCGTTCGACAAACTTATTGCAACACATGGAAAATTGACCCACAACTCAATTTTGAACTTAATCGTCAATCATTAGAAGCGAGGAAACTATTTCTATATGGTAAAGTTAGGTTTGTAATTTGACAAGTTGATATGCAGTTTTGGAATTTGGAAACAGATGAATTTGAATTCTATGTCTTTGAGATAAAGGATGTTAAGTGAAACATTGATGGTAAGTTAATTGGCAGTGTCAAGTAATGGGTGCCATCAGAAGTTGACATAGGCGACGTGTTATTAAGTAGTGATACAAATAGCACGGTGGCAATGATTAGATATTTTATAACGCAGTTAGTTATGCTTGTTAGGGTGAGTACTTGTGTTTATGATTTTTATGAATGTGCAATAATGTGGACGGTTGGCGTTATAGTGTAAGTTAGCTTTACGTATCGTCGAGTCTCGTGTCTTCGCCTAGGATACCTATCTTCGCCTAGTGTGAAAAGATGAAATTACCGGCTTATTTTTAGAGCACACTGTCACGTAGCAAAGTACATGTTTTTCAAAATTGCTATTTAGTAATTTTCTGTCCATCATCATCATCATCATCATCATCATCATCATCAGCCTATATCAGTCCAGTGCTGGACAAAGGCATCTCTTATTACCCACGCGTAAGGACGCATCAGTAGGAATAATAGGAGGTAAATGCCTACAATCGCCACGCTGGGCAAGCGGGTTGGCGATTGCGAGTGTGTCCACTATAATGACGCGGCTGCCCGCCATCAATATTCGATAAATAAATGGTCAATGACACTTTAATCCCTTAGTCGACACTTACGGGAAGAGTTGGGGTAGTAACAAAATGTATTCTTACTGCCGTCACCACACGGCAATTTTCTGTCCACTCTACTCTTAAATTAATGCGGAATTTTCAACCTTTTACACTAGGCGGAGATAGGCGAGACTCGACGGTACCCACTGGAGAAGAGAGAGAACTCTGTAAGACAGGTACAGTCAACAAATTGGACCCCTAAGCCACTCAGAAACTATATCAAAGTGACGCTATAAAGCAAATTGTAAGAAACTCTATAGTACATGTCATTTTGAAAAGGTTCTAGAGTGGCTTAGGCAAATTTCCAATTGGAGACGGCTGATCAATTTCGATAGTTCCATAATTGAGGAACCTTTTTGTTTTATTCTGTCGAATAAACACTGAAAAGCTACAATTAGAAGTATGAAGATCGCTGGGAGATGCTGCAAGGTGGATGCAGGTTGCTCCCAACCAGAGTATGTGGAGGTCCAAAGGGGAGGCCTATGTTCAGCAGTGGGTGTTACGGCTGAAACGATGATGATAACGGTAAGGAATGTACAGATAGTCGAAATTTACGAATTTCGATGTTTACGGTAAACCCCCTTGGATACTGAAGTATGTTGCAAAAAAATCACATAGTTAAGGTATACTCTGTTCAACAACCTTTGGAAGTAGAAAACGGTGCAAAAAAATTAAGTTCGTTTTATTGATCTCTCATAGAAAATTTGATGCCCTATTTCATTCTCAAGAGTTGTTACACAAAATTTAACTTTGTAGGTAACACAAAAAGTATGAGTATTATGCCGTTACATTTTATTTTCATTACAGACCTTTAACTAATGTACATTTATTTCGGAATAGACCGTTAACCTGTTTCCTGTACTTTTTAATCCTAGCTAGTTAATTCTGATCCCCTAACTTTATCGTACATTTTCAATAGTGTAATTTCCTTTATAAGTTTACCTAGGCTTAATGAGTTTGATTCAAATATGAGCCACGCAATACGAGTACAAACAAACAAACGGGCAATAATTCGAAAAGGCCATAAAACTGGCGTGTGCTGGTAACCAAACAGTAATTTATTCCATTATTTAGAGCACCGAAACAATGACTGTTACAGTGTTCATTAAAAAATCTAAACTCAAATAAGTGAGGCGGTACTATTGGACATCGAGGCTAAGCGAGTGGATTCGTTTAAGGGGAGAATTTTGTGACTCGATTTCTTGATGGCCAAGATGCATGTTGTCGATTGTCAACCAAAACTCACTTAAGTAACAAATACGAGTACCTACTTGAAATAAACTTCGTATCTAAGTTCTTATACTGACATAGGAGGTTGCTAAGAGTAGTGACAGTTTTTATAGTGAGTTTTGCTTGTCAGCCGACGATGTATAAATTAGTATAAGCTGTATGCTACTGTTATTTGAAATTATAAAAATAATGCCAATTATTTATTTAAGTTATAAGAAAATCGAAGATGACAAATAACAAAGAATGGTTAGTTAATTTTCTTAATATCAATAGTGAAATTAATGCAATATTAAATCATGGCTTTTTAAGTTTTCTTCTAATTAGAGTTCTATCTATTTCAAAGAAATAATTTATCAACTAATATTCGTGTAGGATATAATTAAATGTTTTCACGTATTGTTATTGTCACGATAGTTTCAATTGATTTAAATATAGCATTTTTTATATCTTTGTAATATAATTATAATAGATTTGTTCATAGATTTGTTAGTATTATAACGTTACCTATTTAAAAACTTGTCTTATTAAACATATTGGAATATTAATTCTCCTTACCCGTCACATTGATGTTTGTATTTTTTTCGATGAACATAAAATTTTAAAATATTAAATACAGGATCAAATTAATTTTATAATTGTTTAAATCTAATAATGCCAGTGCATCGATATATATCGATTTAAGAACTTGACGAATATCACTCATATTTTAACAAGAAACGGATCTCATTCGCGTAAACTTACGGATAAAATTAAACGTAAGTTTAAGCGATAAGACCCGTTTGTCGATAAAATTCGAATACATCAAGTCAGTGTCATCAATTTATACTTTAGTAACTCACTTTTTCCTCGACACATTCTCACAAACAAAACCGTAGTACCACCGCCACCCAACTCCTCACACTAAGTAAACACATTTGTCCACGATTTCCAGCTGTAAAACGTCACTGGACTGCTCCGCCTGTTATTACCGACAATATATCAAAATATTGTAAAAATGGGGGTAATTTACCCCATGTTTGTTCGTCGGGGTATTTACCCCGACGCGAGCTTTTAATATCGCAACAGTGACACGCACTGGTTAAAGAGAAAGGGTAGTTGTGTGGATTTTGGAAATTTAATGAGTTTACGGTGAATAGGGTAGTCTTTATGATTAAGTGACAAGTTGCTCTATAATTTTATTCACAAAATGATATAGATGACACACAGGATCATTTTTTAATCACCGGCCAAACTTTTGGGGGTTAATTCAGATACATATATTATACGATACGTTTCCGCCTACTAATGTCTCAGGATTTTTTTTTCTTGAATCGGATATCGGTCTTATAGTAAAAGTTCATATAATATAAATGTCCTCAGAATTAACACTTAACTTTAAATTTTGCGGTGAATAAAAAAACACCATGTGTAATTTAAAGATGCTTTTGGAAACTTTCGACCGGTGCGCGCGCTTTTAGATGGCGCTAGCGCATGAAATTTTATTTCAGAACCTTGCGCAAAAATGTTAGGGTTTATATATTAAACGCTATAGCTCGCGGTCAACATGCCGTATACGGCATTGGCAATTCTGTCGCTCAACCGTTCGGCTCTCTATCATGTGAAATTAAGCCATTTCACAATTCGTCTTTGTCGTCAAATATTTAATTCGAAGCTTTCGTTTGTAAACATGTAACACTATAGACGGTGTTTCTTTTTTATTCCTTAAGTACCTACTTACTATGAAAAATACCAAGATCATCGATAGCTAAGGAAGTAATAGAACCTTACCTTTAGTTTTCCTCCTATTGCGTCCAAACGCATTACGCAATGCATAGGCAATAGAAGAGGCCTACATAGATAGGATGATAATGTGATGTGTGATGTCAATACAATATGATCTTTTTAGAAAACCCATTAAGGTGCATTCAGACCAAAAGAGCATTCGCTATTCTAGCCCCCACTCTACGAAATCAACGAATCACGTTTTGTGTAACGATCGAATTGCATAGAGTAGGGGGTTAGAATAGCGAATGCTCGTTTGGTCTGAATGCACCTTGAGAGCAAAGAACGTTTATATTTGTTACATTTACCTTATAGTTGCATTTGCGGCGGGCGACCTAACTTTTTTGAAGGCGGGTGAAAATTGGCCAATTTATACGAATTCCATTAACGTAAACTGCTAGACACACCTAACACTAGCCAAAGGCCAAAGCAAACGCAACTCTAGTCTGTCAAAGCAACGTTTTTGGCTCCCCAGGGCCTGTCACTGTCACGTCCTACCACTTTTTAAACAATGTTTTTTCGTTCGAATTCCCATTAGAGAATTCTAATGAATGACTTGTTGTCGAGTGACGTCGGCACATAATTACCCTTTTTTGGGCGCAGTCGGTGCAATGTTTCAAAATCTGTTTAATTATGGGAATATTGGTTTGGGTTGGATCTGATTTTGAGGACACTGGCTTTTGTTTGTCTGAAGTTTTATTGTCAGACGATGGCAAAGCCATTGCCCTGCTGACAGTCACGCCCCAATTTCACCACATTGACAAGTGCTACAATTGTAAATTTACTGTTTCTCCAATCTAGGGCGTCTATATAGGCTACAGTTACCGTTTACTATCGGAAGGGCCGTGCGTTTGTTTGCCACCATATATAAAATATAGTGCAGGAACTTTAATAAATTAGCAGTAAATAACTACTTTTTTTTATTTTATTTGCCAATTTAAGGGTACTTACTTGCGTCGTATCAGTTCTGTAAGTCAAGGAATTATCAATACGCAACGTCTGAGGTAGATTTAGTCAACGGCCTCCGCAATCGGTAGTGACCACAGGGTTAAATTTAAATGCCAATGTTGTCGTTATAAGAAAATAGTTTCATCGTTAAAGCCAGTCTTCGGACAAAACATCCACAAAAGATGCGTGCACATTTGAATCGTAAAATATTAGTTATTTTACGAGCAACACTTACGCGGCCACAAAGCTCAATCAATCTGCAATAAAAAAACGCCACTAAAAATAAAACCGAGTTAAACTCACACAAACGTCGTTTCCCGGGGATTTAAGGAGTTAAGTTTAATAAAGAGGACGTAAAATTAATTATCCAATCGTTTTTAGTCTGGAAATTAAAAAAAAACGGCCGTCAACGCCCGTATCCAGCAACAAACTTATTAAAGTCACTTAATTTTGTCACATCGATATCGGGGAACCAAAGAAAGTGTATGAAGTACGAAATTTGGTCGACGGTAAAAGGTAAGTTTGTCGCCGTGTCGCAATTGGATCGAAAACAATAAAAATCGTAAACCCCTGATGGTTTGTTGATTGAGAAAGATGACTGGGTCTCTGTGAGAACAAATTCTACGCCAGATTACGGGCCGTTTATAGCTGACGACTTCGGTTTTAATGTTTCGTACTTCATTGGAGGGTTATTAAGTTAATTAAAAGGGTTAATGAAATGACTCATTCGTGATTGTAATGATATAAAAGTTGGGCTGTTACATGTCTGTCGTCGGCGAGTGTTACCAAATACTAAAAAAATACATATTCTGACTTTTGTAAAATTGATTCAAGCCTTTGAATACCTGCTTTTGAGACACCGCTCGCGGCTAGTACCCGTTCTAGCAGGACGCAGGCCCGCAGTACGCGTCGGGGTTTGGCCGAGGGTGCTCCGGGCGAGGACCCTCTTAATGGGTCGAAACATGACGAGGAATCATCGACTTAAATACGTGAGTAACCCGGTTCGATAATATTTTAATATACATTTGAGTAGTATCATAGTTAATGAAGTGTTTGTTGTAGTAGAAATATCGACTACTTTAACTGTGAGTTTCTCTGTAGTTCATTGTATCCTGTGGTAAACATCATCAATATCATCATAGCTGTGAAAGTAACTCGGTCTGCCTGCTACGAGTATCTCTGCACACTCGCACAGTGCACTTTTTAACCGTTGGACCGATTTTGTTTAAATTTGATATGGTAATAGTTTGACTCCCGAGTATCTACTATCTTCTTAGTATAGATTTTATTGCGAAAATCACCTGTACGTGACAGTTTATTACAGAGGCAGTTAATAATAAAGGCTTTAGCAGTCTAACCGAAAAAGAGGTGCCTTCCTCCACGGACAACGTCAATATTTCAAACGGTGGTCAAGCCAAGGTGGTGTACTGGCAGACCCTAAGAATACTCCGTGCCTAATATCAGTACTAGATCTTTTGTTTTAGAGTAAGTCAAGATAATGTTAAATAAGCAGGGCATCATTGAAAGTGTCAAATTTTGTAAACTCTTCAAGTTAGATCATTCTCTGCTGCGGATCTTTGATACTACGGACATCTGAAGATACCGTGGTACTTAAGCCTGTCATAACCCGTGATCGTGTCGTAATCGTACCCCAGTCGTGGCCCATAAACGTAATCAGCCGATAGTCGATAATCTTCTTTTGTTTTAAAGTAAGTCAAGATAATGTTAAATAAGCAGGGCATCATTGAAAGTGTCATATTTTGTAAACTGTTCAAGTTAGATCATTCTCTGCTGCGGATCATTGATACTACGGACATCTGAAGATACCGTGGTACTTAAGCCCTGTCATAACCCGTGGTCGTGTCGTAATCGTAACCCAGTCGTGGCCCATAAACGTCATCAGCCGATAGTCGTGTGAGTCACTCATTAGACCCAAGCTGAGCTTTAATCAGCGGGAACAACATGTAATTAGGTGATCTGGAGCGGAGTTGAGTCAACTTTCTCGGCGGTCGCCTTTGACTATTTGACCGGAGTGGCAAATTGTGGTTTGAAGGATTGGGAAGATTTAATTCTTCCAATGTCTTTCCAATGCCTAATAATGCCTTTCCTAAGGTAGATTTAGTGATTCCATCAGTGTACGTCAATGTATATTATCTATTGTCTATTGTACCTAAATCTGTGTATACCTAATAAATATTTCATTTCATTTCATTTCATTTTGAAAGATCCAAGTCCTGATATAAAGTTCCTTGTTCAAATTGAAATTTATAATACTTGCCCATGCATTCCGCAACATATGATAATTGACCGGATACCGTGGTGTTTTTTTTTTACATTTAAGGCTTGTTTCACCAACCCCGAACAAAATTTACTTATCTGTTAGTAAATATTGTTTTCGCACATTCTCAAAATTTAAAGTCTGGTTAAAATTACAGAGTCACTTTCTTATACTGAAAAAAAACCGGCCAAAAGCATATCGGCCCATATATGCTCATGCTCAGTGTAGGGTTCCGTAGTTATTCAAAAACGGCTAGGCCGATTATGTTCAAAGTAGTTTTATTTTAAAGTATTTTATAATTTTGATTTTCCCCCATTCATTATTTTTTTGCATGTCTTTTGGACCTACGTATCAAAAGTTAGGGGGGGGGGGGGCTGGACACCATTGTTTTTTTCTTCTGGAGCGATCATCTTACTACAGAAGAAAACTTTTTTTTAGAACATTATTCTTTTTAAGAGTCCTATTCAATGATATCCCACACTATAGGATTACAGCTAATAAAAAAAATCATCCCCACTTCATCAGTTGGGGAGGTACCCGAAAAAAAACTTTGTTGGCATGATTAATATGTATACCTGTACCAAATTGCATATCTGTACTAACGGCCATTGAGCTATGCTGCGGACAGACGGACAGACAGACACACGGACAGATGGACTTGGCGAAACTATAAGTAAAAAGTGACATGTTAATTAATACGAATATCAGAAATATCAGAATTAAAATTCCATTGAAAAAAACGGGTACGGTAACTAGATCTTTGAGAAGACATTTGAGAATTACCGTTTTGTCCTTTACATTTATATGCTTCGATAAAAGGACAGTGAACATTTTGTCTGGCTATTTATTTGACTGTTTATACGGGTATAGTAAAACAGGTCCTTAGTGTGATTCAGATGCGACAAACTATGACTACAGCCTTCAATTTGATCCTCAATAATCATATCGCAAGCATCATCACCATCCTGATTAAAACGTTCATATAAAAAGACAAAAGGGTGAATGCACGTTGATAAAACGCAAACACATTCCTTAACCAACTTATCTTTACTCTCAATACAGTCCTTAGCACAAGTCATCTTCAACTACATAAACGATAAAATCACCTTTATGATCACACATTCAAAGCTCTCCGTACCATTTTTGGGCAGTTGTAAAATTAAAGTTGTTAATTGAACACGGGAGCCCGCATGTCATTATTAACACTTAGAATAAGTATAATTATTTCGATTCATCAGATTGCTTATTAAGGACCCTTGATGAAGTAATCAGAGTGATATTTTGAGTCGCTGATGTCACTCATTGAGTGTCATTCAGTTTGAAAAGCTATTTAAGTAAAAGTTTTATATTTCAACAGGAAAGAGTATCCATAATAGTACATTGTGCACCTAGGGAGGTAAGTACGGTATTACTAACGAGAGTATTAGAAGCGGCGCCGAAGGCGGAGGGCTTTTAATGACTCGAGTTAGTATTCCGCTTACCGACCGCGATGCACACAATGTTTTTCATCACACAAAAAATAGTTTTAAGACAAAACATTATTAAATGACGTAGTGACATTTCTATGACTTCCTAGGGAATTTCACTTTTCTATTACTCCCGCTACGCATGCGAGCAATGGCGCGCTTAGACAGCAAGTGTGATGAAAAAGCTTTTCCTTATTAAGATTGATGCTGAATGTATGTAGGAATAAAGACGTAAAAAAATCATAGTTTTTTTTGGATATTTAGTTTGTCTGAATAGCTCAAACATCCATGAAAACAATCGTGTAGATTGGTAAACACATGTGTTTTTACAGGAAATTTGCTTACATACTTACATTGAATTGCTAAAAACAAATGTTTGCTGATTTTATGACTATATTGATTAAGTCTGACTCCATAGGTAACAGATGTTACACCTACCGCCATCAATTAAAAATATGAATCGTAACAAAAAATCCAAACCCGCATTTTAAAGTAATCTCCAATCGTTAACGAATCAAATGTTTTAGCAATTTACGTTAACAGACTTTTTTACTAATCCGAGATGGCTGATAAACCTCGAGAAAACAAAATGGCGGTAATAGTTTATATTGTGTTGGCGGTTATGACGTTTTGTTTTTGTGCCGATGCTTGTACCCGCATGTGCGCACACGCAAGCTGTCATAGAATAAGCGTTGATGGACGATATTCGCTTATGTTGGCGTATTTTTATAGATTTTTGAATGAAGGTTTTTTATAGGTGTGCCGCTATGTAGCAAACAAAAAGTACAGGATGCTATTGTAGCTCGAATCACTTATCAGGATGTTGCCACTGTTGCTAACTCTTTTTGAAGACGCTGGTAAGTAAAGTTTGATTGTGTTGACAGGATTAGGGACATAATGATTCGGGATATGAATACTGAGTATCTTTGGGTGATGTAGCTTTTTCGTAGCATTACAACAGAATAAGAATACTAAATATTTAGCGGAATCATAATTGGACGTAATTATGCAAAAGGGAACCAATCTACACGAATCTGTCATTTTAAAGATTGACTTTGTTTCTTGTGATTTAAAGTGTTAATTAGAATGAAAAATTAATGTGGGTTGGTTCCCTTTTGCATAATTAAATCCAATTATTAGGCTAGTTTTCATTTTATCCAAATCTGACATCTTAAGGCTGAGCCACACCACACGGGGTGCGTGTGCAGCACGTGTATGCGCGTGTGCTCACTACTGCGATCGCCTACATGCTTGCGTGGCGATTTTGAGCATTTAGCTCATAATGCGTCCCTATGCATAGAAGATGCAATAGGAGAGGCCTATGTCCAGCAGTAGACTGAAACAGGCTGGTGATGATATGAGACGAGATGTGTCGTCAATTTCGTCATCTCTATAAAATTGTACACTACATCTGTCAGATTTGTGGTCGTGTTTGTCGCCCCCGTATTGGCCTACACAGCCATGCTAACTATCTCTATCGCACTAATAAGAAAGAGTGAGAGACGATCGTAGTTTTCTGTCTGTCCCTCTTTCTTTAAAACTCTTTCTTTTAAGATTTTGCACTACATCTGTAGCAGATGTAGTGCAAAATATTTTCTCTTCGGCTTTTCACGGAAACGCTCGAATTAATCTCCCTGTCTTAATTAGCTTCAGTGCAATATATACTGAAGTTCAATGTGACAGCAATATGAATTCGAGTTTCCGTGAAAAGCCGAAGTGAAAGGATTTTGCACTACATATCTGAGCGTTAGCGATTGGCAACTTTTCAAGTATGTACCTATCGGTTACCTGTATTAGGTTTCACTTGATATGTAAAGCATTATATCGCGCTCGCACTTATTTATTGGAGCAAGCGCGAAGTTCTGATTTACGTATCGAGTAAAACCTAACGTAACCGCGGCAACTTATGACATGCACACTGCTTTACGTATCGAGTAAAACCTAACGTAACTGATACTTGTCAACTCATGGACTGGATGCTTAGCCAAGTTGCCAATCGCTTACGCTTAGTAGCGTATCGTAGTTAATCTTTCTGTCACTATCGACGTCGAGACAGCCTTCACTTCGACGTCGAGCGTAGCGCTGCGGAAAACGGTATTCACTAAAGGTGCGTTTAAACCAAAAGAGCATTCGCTGTTCTAGCGCCCGTTCTACGAAATCAACCAATCACGTTTTGTGTACCGATCGAATTTCGTAGAGTGGGAGGTTAGAACAGCGAAGCTCTTTTAGTTTGAACGCACCTTTACGTAGAACAGGTCGACGTCGAACTGTAGGCGGTGACAGCCGATGACAGCTCGACTAAAATAAAACACATTATGCTCAATCTAGCAGTCATTTTATTCATGCGTCTCTACGATAAAATCCTAGATTTTTGATTTGACATTAGGAATCGAGGCTGTGAGCAAGGTTGTGGGCGAGTTCGTCGCTGTTTTTCGTTAGAGAATACGAAGTTCGTACATTAAACGTCAAACTCTCGGCGCAGTGTAGTTCCAGCTCCAGCTCACACCGCATTCGTCACGGAGCACTAGTGTCGTTTAAAGTACTTTAAAGTACATTAGTGAATACCATTTTTACGCTATTTCTTTTGTTCATTACCATCACCACTTTATTTACCGTTTTATTAAAGCAAACGAGACTATTATGCCAGAATAGCAGACAAACATGCGTCTGCTACAAGATAGTCGAAAATGACTCCACTATTTATACGCAGTTCGTCAATAATTTGGGAATGGTAATGACTTGATTGTTGCGACTGAATAATCGCATATAACTACCCTTTAGGCTCGACGCTGCCGCAGCGCTAACACAGCGCTACCAGCAATAGGCGATTTCCTTAGTGAATAACACTGCTGAACCCTCTACGCTACTAATCTTTGGGCATGACAGAGGGTGTGAGGGCGAATTGAAGATGGGTGACTCGTCACGCTTCCCTGTTTATATTAAAACAAATAAACTAATTAACGTTAGCAACAGTTTTCAAGATTATTTATTTATTTAATTGCTTGACTTTGGCTTGCTTGAAATGGCTGAAATGATGATGATGATGAAATATCTATATATTTCATCATCATCATCATTTCAGCCATTTATCGCCCACTGCTGAGCATAGGCCTCTCTTCCAGTACGCCACTCATCTCGGTACGCCACCTAGATATTTGGACGCTATTAATTAGGTAATATTTACGAGTAGGTACACCTCCTAGTACCTAGAGTCACGTGGGGTAAATGTAGGCAGTAGATAAGAGTACTAAAATAAATTCAGCTTCGCACATAAATATGTATATTGTAAGTTGTTTTGACAATATAAAAATTATGACATTGATGTTCTAATTAAAATGCTTTTCTACATCTAAAGGAAGGAGGTAAGGTATACTACATTCGTCCCCCCCATCCCTTATCACATTTCTTCGATGAGCCTGCGAGGCGGTCTGGTCAGCCGCTGACTGCGACGTGGTATTGGAGATGCGGGTGCGGTGTCTGGACCCTGGGGCAAGCTTCCGTTACCCTCTGGATGATGTGGATCCTCTGCGATGGTTGTGGGCGTAGTGATATCATTTGGAAGGTTCACGAGAGTTTCATTAGGTGGCGCTCGTGACGGACCAGGGCTAGAAGTGGCGTTTGGCGTGCGGAACTTATCTGTTGAGGGCGTCAAAGGTGATGTGTCAGGGGATGAAGGCTGTGATGATTCTGGATGAGTCTGAGGATTGTTGAGTGACGGTAGTCTAGGGCGAATATGATCTGCGTGGCGCCTGATAGTGTTCCCATTCGGCGTTGCAATAGTATACGAGTAGCGATTCTTTTGTTCGAATATTACTCCCGGTTGCCAGGTTTTTTCAAGCCGTGTTCTGTGGTATACAGGGGAGCCGGGGGTGTAATTTGCTTTGTTCGTCGTGCCTTCGATATTAGCCCTTACTTGTTTGTACTGTAGTTCTCTTCGCTTACTTGGCCGGATATTGGACAACAACGTATTTATTTGGCGGCCAAACATCAGTTCTGCTGGAGACTTGCCCGTGGTGTTATGTGGAGTAATTCGGTACGTAAACAGAAATTCTCGTAGTCGCTGTTGTTGAGGTTCAGTTGCAGATGCAAATCTCGATTTAAATGTTCGTACTAGACGTTCCGCTAGGCCATTGGTCCTTGGGTGATAAGGTGATGAGCGTATATGTAAAATTCCTTGATTTTTGCAGTACTGTTTGAATTCTCGCGATGTAAATTGAGGGCTATTATCAGAAACAATAATTTCCGGTAGTCCGAATGTACAGAATATATTATCTAACTCATTGCATAATTTAGACGTCGTAATATTGTGCATTGGCTTAATTTCGATCCATTTTGACAAGGCATCACTCAGAACTAGCCAGTAAGTACCTTCGAAGGGGCCGGCAAAATCAATATGGATCCTCTCCCATACCTTCTCTGGGATGGACCATGAATAAACCGGTAGTTCTGGACAATGAGGTCTATTTTGCTGACATCTACAACATCTCTTAACATATTGATCAATGTCTTCATCAATGGACGGCCACCAAACATAAAAACGAGCAAGCGCTTTCAAATTCCGATATTCCAGGGTGTCCTCTATGAAGATAAGTAAGGACCTTGCACCGTAATTTTTCAGGTATTACCATCCTGCCTTGCCACAATATAATTTTTTTCTCTACTGACAATTCATTGCGCTTTTTGAAAAAATGTTTAATGTCGTTGGTATACTGCAGCTCCCTCCAGCCAGTCTTAATGAACTTTAAAACTTCTGATAGAATTTGGTCTTGGCTAGTCATCTGCATTAGAAGTTCTTCGGAGAGGTGGAAGTCTGCCATTTTAGTTTCTAAAATGCGTGACTCGATTCGATGTACTGCACGCTCGACTTCAGATGGCTGAGTCTCAGAGTTTGGCAATCTGGAGAAGCAGTCGGCCAGTATGTTATTCTCACCTTTTTTATATAATATTTCGTAATTGTAGCTGCCTATTATTAGTGCCCACCTGACTAGTCTGTTATTTGCTACTTTTGGCAGATTGCGTCGGACACCTAAAATGTGTATCAAAGGTTTGTGATCAGTAAACAAGGTAAATTTAGTTCCGCGCAAATATTGGTCGAATTTCTTTATTCCAAATAAAATTGCAAGTGCTTCACGATCAATTACTGAATATTTCGTCTCGGCTGTTCGCAGTTTTCTTGATGCAAATGCTATGGGATGCTCTGTGTTCCCATTTTTGTGATATAATACTGCCCCAACGCCTTTCTCAGAGGCGTCACATGCGAGAAAAATTGGTCGATCCTCATCAAATGCAGTCAGTGGTTTTGATCCAGCAATGCATTGTTTAGTGGCTTCAAAAATCTGAGTTTCATGTTTTGTCCATTTCCACGGTTTCCTGTTACCCGTTAGTTCGTGTAAGTCCGCACATAGTCCGTGTAAATGTGGTATGAAGCGTTCATAGAAATTAACGAGTCCGAGAAATGATCTCAATTCTTTTGAGTTATTTGGAACCGCAACTTTAGAGATTGCTTCAATTTTTTCCTTTGTAGGTCGTATGCCGTCTTTATCTATTGTATGCCCAAGGTATTCTATTTGTTCCTTTAAAATGAACACTTCTTTAAATTCACTTTTAAACCGGCTTTCAGCAGACGTTCAAAGATAAGCCCAAGTGTCCGCAGGTGTTCCTTCATGTCTCCGCCAGCAATTGCAATGTCGTCGAAATAGACAGCCGTGTTAGGAATATCCTTTAATAGTTCGTCTAAGTAGTGTTGAAAAATGGAGGGCGCTGTAGATATCCCAAAAGGCATTCTGTTGTATCGAAAATATCCTAGGTGTGTCGAAAGTGTTAAATACTTTTTAGATTCTGGTGCAATTTCAAACTGTAGGTAAGCGTCCTTAAGGTCTATTTTTGAAAATATTTTGCCTTGTGCTAATTTTTGTCGTAGTTGGTCGAAAAGTGGAACTGGGTGTAAATGTTTGATCAACACAGGGTTTAGTGTACTTCTGTAGTCTCCGCAGATTCTAATATCTCCGTTTTGTTTGACGACGTTCACTGTGGGTGTAGCCCACTCAACTGGTGTAATATTCGGATCTACCTGGTATATAATGTTTTCATGTACGAGGCGTGTTATTTCTTTTTCTATATTTTTTTTCATTCCGAACTTGATAGGTCGAGCTGGTAAATGTACGGGTTCAGCTCCTGGTTTTATGTGGATATTAACGAGGTAGTTCTCAACCTTCCCAAGTTTTCCGTCGAAAAGCGGTTTATATTTGTCAATAACTTGTTCTAATGTCGTAGGTGTGATGTGTTTTATGGAGTATACAGGTTTGGGGAACTCCATTCCAAAGGTTTCACTCCAATGTAGCCCAAAAAGCATCGGGTCTGCGTGTTTCATAACGACAACGGAGACAATCTTCTGTTTCTCGTCGACTTCTACCGTAACGTCAGTGTTTCCTATTGGCTTAAGTTGATGATTACCATATGCTGTTAATTTAGGTGCCGTAGTCAATGTCGGAGACCCGATTTGTCGCCAGAAGGATGTGCTTATGATTGAGTATGCTGATCCCGGGTCCCAATCCATAGTGCAAGGTTTGCCATTGATAATTACGTCTATTCTTTTACAGTCTCTGTTACGTGTCTGTGTGACGTTGCATACCAGTTCGTCATCGGTGTTACAGTCCTCTGAAGAATCGTTTGAGTAGGAGGATGATCTGCTGCCTGTAGCATTAGTTACACGTTTTAAGTTATTGTGTCTAAGTGTAGGTCTGTCTTTGGTGGGCCTGTATTTCATTAAATACGCTCGACCAGTTTTTATACAGCAACTTTCATAATGACCTTCTGTGCTGCATTCCTCGCAAGTATGTTTCCTTGCCGGGCAGTCTGCTATGTTATGTTTGTCGTTCTTGCCACATCGTACGCACTGGTGGGAGCGAATTCTCCGAGGGCTTCTGTATTTAGTCGATTGTTGGCGATCAGGGTTAAATTTCTTTTCGATTTTCTTAATGTTCGAAGATAGTGTGTCACGTTCTGCTTGTTCACGGGATTGTGCGATTGAAAATAACGTAGCGAATGTTACTTCAGTTGTGTGTCCGTTGCTTTCTTCCGTCAGGTTGGGCCACTTCTGTTTTAAATCCGTTTCAAGTTCAACGTGGTTTAGGCCTGTGGCAAAGCGGTCCCGTAGCTGGCGTTCTAATAGTTTGTCGTCGTAAGCGCAGTCTAGACTCAGCGCTTTTAATCTGTTTGCGTAATGTTCCATCGTCTCATCATTTTCTCGAATGCAACTCCAAAACTCTGTGAGTGCGCGGTATCTGGTTCTCTTGATTCGATATAAATCCAAGAGTTTTGTACGAATGTCGGCGTAGGTGCTGGTTTCGAAACATGGGGTGAGAGCCGTTTTAATCTCTCTGAAAATGTCAGGTGTTACGCTGTTTAGTAGAAGATCTTTCTTTAGATTACTATCAGATCCTATGGCATGTATTGAGCACTTTGTTTCAAAATAATCTATGTAGTCACTTACCCTATGTGTCAGGGTTAAATTTTTCCATGTTGAATGCTTTAAAAATGGCAATCCTGTCGTTTCGCGTTTCCTGGGCAGGGGTGTTAGCGCTCGTCACGCTGCCGTCGGCCTGCACGGAACCCGGTTCCGCCCGTGTTGTCGTGTGTGTCAGAGCCATACTTAGTAATTGTAACATTTGTTCCTGTTGTTTTTGTTGGATGCTCAAAAATTGAGCAAATTGTTCGGCGTCCATCTCGTCGCCAATAAAATAAATTCAGCTTCGCACATAAATATGTATATTGTAAGTTGTTTTGACAATATAAAAATTATGACATTGATGTTCTAATTAAAATGCTTTTCTACATCTAAAGGAAGGAGGTAAGGTATACTACAAGTACTCCATCCCATACATTTCTGTCAAAAATATTTGTGATTACGTAGGTTTACGCAACTGGACTCTGTACTCTGTACCTACCATTCGTCAGTAGAAAACCAAAAAAAATGTAAGTGAACCTAAAATTTAGCATCATTATGTAAAAAAACTCAATCTTGTTTTTATTACATCACACATCATCAGCCTATGATAATCCACTGCTGGGCGTAGGCCTTTCCTATTAACTATGCGTATAAACGCATTAGGAGGTATATGCCCATAATCGCCGCGCTAAGCAATCCGCTTAGTTTTATTACCAACTTAAAATCTTAAACCTTGAGTTCACATACAGTCTTAGTTAAAATTATTGATATTTATTTGTACCTATTAAGATATGTGTCAAAAACGTCACATTTTTTTTAGGATTGTAAAATCCTGGCGAATGGTTTACATACTTTTTTTATACTACGACAAAGGCAAAGCTTACAGCCTGATTAAAAATAAAAATGCGTGACATTCTAAGATAGCTAGAACCTCGCCGACATTTTTTCTTTGCAAGGTCCTCACCTCAGTTGACTCAAATTTAGCGTAGACACGGAAGGCCCTCTGGGGTATTCCGAACCGGGGAAAAGCGTCTCCCAGGGGGACTATAAAATGGCTGCTGTCGACTATCGATGTCTACAGTAAGCATTCTAATATGTAAGTATTCAAAATATTTCCAATATCCAGGGCTATTGGAAATATTTTGTGTATCAGATGTTATTGAATTAATTCAGAGAATATGGTATAGTCATCTAGTGTTACAAAAATAATTGGGATCCTTGAGGTTGCTGGATAAATTAAATGCAAAATTAAAGGTATAGCAGGGTCGTATAATTGCTAGAGAAGAAAGTTGTCATGAAAAGGATAAAATATTAGTAAAAAATATAGTTGCTACTTGGTAAGTATTAAAATACATTCGGTAACATATAGTTATTTAATTTACATAAGAAAGTCGGGAGTTGTTACATAGAAATAGCTCACAATCAAGCTACTAAAGAATAGTAACTAAATAAATGTAACCTTTATATTGTAAAGAGTAGTATAAGTCGATTGCACGAAAATTGTAAATAAGTACATAGTTAAGGCCTTAATTAAAACAAAAATTACGATCGCGCCAATTGTGTTACGAAAGCCAGCCATACAAACTATGCGGTATACTCGGTCCAACAACCTTTGGCAGTAGTAAAAGGGGTCAACATAAAAAAAGTGGGTGCGTATTGTTGATTGCTCATAGAAAATTTTAATTTATTTTTCAGTGCCAAAATTGTTACACAAAATTTAACTTCGTATCAAAAAAACCATGATATTAAATTTTGTTTTTTTTTTTTTTTTTTAAGTAAACGCCTATAATAATCTACTAGTGCAATAGTCCTGTACATGCTGAGAAGCTCTATAAATAATTTAGACATGGCCCATTGGCCGCCTGCATGGCTACAAGTCAGGATTACCTGATATTTAGAGTGGGTAATTTACGTTTACCCACGTCCTTATTATCAAATATTCGTATACCTACTTTAAAATAGTTACAATTGATTAATATTTCCTAAAAAAAAATGTATTACCCTTAACTTGGCAGTGTATCTTAAAAGATACATAGGTATAGGTACTTTTCGTATTTTTCTTAAAGACATAATTGTTTGCTGTACACAACGGCGAGGAGGCCAGAATGCACGATTTTTTTTTAATTCTGTCAAGTTTAGGGTTAAAGACAAACGGGTTTAAATCGGGTAAACTTACGTTTAATATTATCTTTACGATTCGTTACAATATGAACGATAATCCTGAAAGTTTTAATCAATAAAAAGGTAAACACCTTATTTAACCAGCAAAATCGAAACAGTATCAAACAACATTTCACGCCGCACCCGATCGCAACAAATTAAACATAAATAAACGCAAGCCCCACACGGGCCGTACAAATTAGAGAAAAAAAAATTCAATAGCCCTCCAACGGCTTGCAATATCAATGACGTTTAACCCTAAATATAATCGAGTAGATCGAAACATTCGAAACTACCTTGGGGCCATGGAGAATAGAACGACAAAATTTTAACGCAAGCGGAAAAACACGGAACTAAAATATCCGCCTACAAATATTAAAGCTCGCGTAGACACTAGCGCCAATAGAGTCGACTGGAGTAAGTTGGAATTGAAAGAGAAATTGCCGGGTATTTTTTGGCAGTAAAGCGCTCCCCTGGTTTAACCGGGGGCAGTTTAGGGTTAGGTCTGTTGACAGTGTGTTGAGCCGGCATAATGTGGGTTTAGCTTTTAAGTTCGGGAATTACAAGGTTTAGATAACGACTTTGATCGTACATTTTTAATTTGTAATGTTAAATAAATATTTACTTACGATATATAGTTACGTAGCTCTTAATTCGACTGTGAAATTTAAAATTGTATTAAATGTAGGTAAATGTACCTATAACAATACCCAGTTAGTAAAAGTAGTTACTGAATCTTAAACAGGTAAGTATTTTAATTTTCTCTACTAGTACTTTTATTTTTGGCTTTTGATTTCATGGACTATCATTCCATTTACTTGTTTATACAGCAACACCTGTACATATTTATTGTAAGTAATTGGAAGTACAGTCGACAAAAAAATGATCTACCATTTTTCCAGTTTATCACAACTAAAAGTGGCAGACCACATTCTTTGTTGACTATACCTACAGGTGGATGTATAGACTGCTTTTTACATCATCAAAAGCTGAAAAAAATCGATATTTATGAATTCGACAGTAACTATTCACTTGCGTCAGAAATAAAAATCAGTAATATGACTAAAAGTTATAAA
The DNA here is from genome assembly GCA_025490895.1 of Thaumatotibia leucotreta. Lineage (NCBI taxonomy): Eukaryota > Metazoa > Arthropoda > Insecta > Lepidoptera > Tortricidae > Thaumatotibia > Thaumatotibia leucotreta. The sequence goes on along the minus strand of JALPQI010003206.1, from coordinate 28,996 downwards.
AACTTTTATTTATATATTGATCAAACGGGTTACTGACGTAATTTTAGTCGATAAAATAGTCTCTAAATGGATCGAAACATGTCGAGTAATTATCGACTAAAATTATGTGAGTAACCCGTTTGATCAATATTTAAATATGTTTGAGTCTCACGCTAGTTATAATTCTAAAAAACTTCAATGTTAAAAGACCCCACACACATTTTGACGTCACATCTCCCATCCATACTTAAAACAGATTGCAAAATACCGAAATGCTCCCCAAAATGTTAACCCTTCGTGTGACACGGCCCCATAATTGATAAGTAAAGGAAAGAAGCCCATAAATATGTATGAGGCAAATTGAGGGACCCGTACTTGCGTCTCATTATGCTTTTAGAGATCCTTTGTGATTGTTCTTTTGATGATACAAATCGGTATTATGATTTGGAGATGAAACGGGTTAGGTTGTGGTTAACTTTTCATTTGATTATGTAAGCGGAAAGTCTTCAATGATATTTATGAACGATATTATTCGGTACTTATTTTTGTTTATTTTGGAAAAAAGGCCGTGAGATTTTTGTCTTGGTGTTTCATGCGTAGAATTAGATTGCATAATTATCTATACAAGACATACATGTATTATAAAATGACTATTAGGTAATAGGCTTTATACCCGTTCCACATAAAAAAAATCGGTTCATGATTCTCGGAGATATCTGATAACATACAGGGACTCCCAAGTAATATGGTAATATGGTATTGGAAATGTAAAAAAACACCCTGTATGTTATCAGACATCTCCGAGAATCATGAACCGATTTTTGGGACATTAATAGAGCCTGGTATACCTATCGGCTTTTGTAAATAACGTAAAAATTTTTTTTTTTTACGTTTTCATACATAATAATTGAAATGGCAAGTGTGAGAGAACCTTAAGAAAAAGATCTCAGGTGACTGACGGCACATGAGTAATAAAGGTTGCGATACACTTGTTCAGTCATTAATATTTTTTGAATAACTCAATAATAGTAAGAGTTAAGAGGTTAAGACACTATATAGTTTCTTAGAGAAATTGATTATTTTAGGCCTAAATAGCTTCCCTTTCATTTAACGGAGATCAATGAAAATCCCGTTTATACATTAAAAAAGCTGTCGAATTGAAAACGGCCTCCTTTCTAGAAATCGGTTAAAAACAAGTAAAGCACGACACCTTAAACCGTATCCCAAGAGCGCAAACTTTCAAAATACGACTGTAACCATTACCATAACGCACCTTAAAAATATAACAACACAACTTTGCCTGAGTTTTAAAACACTTCATTTACCGCATTCAAGAGCCATTATAAGAGCTCAGAGACCGTTTAGAAGGATTATAGCCGTAAAGAGGTGTACGCCGTGGCTGTAAACTTACTTTATTGTGGTTTCTGAACGCACCGCTGCGTTTTGTCGCTGCGTTTTTATGCGGCGCTTAGCGTTTTGTGTCTGTATTTTGTGTACCTATAAGGAGTTAAGGAGTGAGCATATTTATGTGATATGCGACACAACATGCGTCCTTCTCGTCACTACCAGTAAAACCATCTTTTTAACTAGAGTCCAAGCGCTCCCAACAAAGGTCCTTTAATCAAATATTTTCCATTAAGTGTAATTGTTGGTGTGGTGACGGCAGTAAGAATACATTTGTCACCACCCCAACTCCTCCTGTGGGTGTCGTAAGAGTCGACTAAGGGATCGAAGTGTCACTGATCATTATCTGATAAAAGATTGATGATGGGCAGCAGCGTCATCATAATGGAATGGACACATTACTGCGATCGCCAATCCGCTTGCCCATCGTGGTGATTATGGTTACCTCCTAATACGTCTAAACGCATAGTTAATAGGAGAGGCTTACGTCCAGCAGTGGACTATTATAGGCTGATGATTTGTGATGATGCTATATTTTAATCGAGCTATTCATAGGCAAAAAGTCCTAATTAATAATAAAAAAAACTTTGACCAAGCTAAAAAAAGATTGGTAGGAACTGATGCTTATTTAGGAGTTGAAATTGTGGACCATAGTTGCAGTATTTGGCCACAGTTGAGTGGTTTTAGGTAATACTATTAAAAAGAGAAGAGACGAGAAGACCATGAGTTGTTGTCATGCACAATTTAGTGCAAGGGCGGCAAATGCGCGTTTCGCTGTTTTTTTTGTTAATTGTGAATTATTTTTCCCCATAAACGTTTATGTAATATCAACAAGTTGTGCTGTGTCGCCTGTGTAAAAAGTAATATTAAATTGGCCCTCTTTCAGTAATTAATTTACTCTTTTTAATGTTATGCGCTTTAAACCACCTAACTGAGTAAATAACTAAACGCGAGCACACCGGATAAACTATTAAAATACTGTACTAAAATTCAAATAAATTTAGTCATTCTTCCGTTGCACCGAAACCGTTTCGTAACAATTCCATTAAGCGCCAATTAAACTTTAATGAATGAAATCATGTTTACACGACACATGCGCCAACGATTGACTTCCGGTTGTTTTTCAGCGCTTAGGCACTGGTCCTGCCGCGAGCGAGTAAGCTCCCTTCTAAAGCATCTCTTCTAATATACTTATAGTGAAATAACAGACCATTTTTTAGTCCTAAATGGATAGTTTGGCAGAAGTATAAATTATTATTGTCAAACTTAATAGTACAAATTATACAGTTTAGCCGGTTCACCGGCCACTTTGGTTTTCGGCCTTTTTCATAGTAAATGTATGAAGCGTTGGGTAGCCCAGAACTAAATTTATCTGGCCGAAAACCCCCTAAACTACCTATCCAGTTAGGTAGGTCCAACTTTCTAGAAAGAGGTCAATCGTCGAATTCGACTGGGTTGGGCAGCGTTTGGGAAGCTACGACATGTCCTTTCGTCCAACATTCCGCAATGTTTGAAAACGAAAGTCTTAGATCAGTTTTTGTCGCCAGTGATGACATACGGTACTGAAACGTGGTCATAAATGTAATTAAACGGTTAAACTCATCATCATCAGCCTATGATATGTAGGTAGTCCACCGCTGGATACGGAGGCCTCTCCTATTAACTATAGAGCGTATAGACGCATTAGAAGGTAAATGCCCATAATCGCCACGCTGGGCAAGCGGATTGGCGATCGCAGTAATGTGTCCACTATGATGTAATGACGAAGCTGCCCATCATCAATATTTTGTCAAATAATGGTCAGTGACACTTCAATCCCTTAGTCGATTCTTACGATACCCGCAGGAGGAGTTGGGGTGGTGACAAAAGTATTCTTACTGCCGTCACCACACGGCCAAACGGTTAAACTCACTTGTATTTAATCACTACGCGCGACATGTTTCGGAGAACCTAGGTCTCCATTATCAAGCACTGAGCCCGAGTTCACGCGTTGCGACTCGCGAGTGGTTGGATTGTTGCAATATTTGGGGGAGGACTATGCTCAGCAGTGACGTCTTTGGTTGTTATGATGATGATGATTTTTTATTCGTATACCAAGTACATTATATTAACACTTTCATTGCGGACGAGTACCTACTACGCGCTACGCTCGTAGCCGATCCCGTGATTTTTCCGCTTTGCAGCGAAAATGGACCTCCCATAGAGAACTCCCCTCGGGAGTTCCCCGCGCTCAAAGTGTTAAATGTTCTGTAGAACAAGTTACACCAACTGTATAAATATATAATTAATCATCGTATTCTTTGTAAACTAACACAGATAACAGTTATAAATGTCATAATATAAGTGACATAATCATACCACCGGAAATAATTTTAAGTGATAAACATTGACATTATTAACTACAGAAATTACAGGCAACAGTAGTTAATACATTTGTCACAATTTTCTGAATGTATCAACTACTGTCCCGCTGGGAGCATGAAGGCCACAACAGGGGCCAATAATATGGTCAAAATCTGTCCGCAATTTAGGTCTGTTTACATTTTTTTGTTTTCTATTGGGCATTTACCTCCTAATGCGTCTATACGCATAGTTAATAGGAGAGGCCTACGTCCAGCAGTGGATTATCATAGGCTGATGATGATGATGATTGGCGCTAACTTTACATGGTTAACAGAAGTGGTGAGAACTGCCCTGCGCCCGCGCATCCGACGGGATGATTTGTGCGCTTGACACATTATATAACTCACTTCAAAAACGTAATATGTCATTAAAGCTCTGTAATATATTGTGGCTTTGTTGCATTAAGGCACTATTAAGCAGATGGGTGGATATAACAAAAGAAATGAGGATGTCGCTGTGCTTCGCTAATGGTTTGAGAACCAGTAGATTTGCGTGTTTTTTTTTAAGTATTTAGAAGCTCATTTTTCAGGTATGACTTATAAATTTTATGGTTTAGTCAGCCTTCGGTGAATATAAATAATTACGTAATCTTTTGCCAGCCTCCGTAGAGGCGTTGGTAGTGACCCTGCCTACGAAGCCGGAGGTTCCAGGTTCGAATCCGGCGAGAGCATTGTTTGTGTATTTATTTATCACAATATTCGTTCCTTGGTCATGGCTGTCTATGTCTTTGCCCATATTGAAAGCAGGAACTGAGGCCCATGGCCAATGACCAAAAAATTGCCTATGCACTGCTTACCCTGAGGACTTAGATGCATTGCCTATATCTAAGCCAGTAATCACACCGGCTATCTTACCCCAAACTGCTCGATAATTTCGAGGGTTGAGTGGTCGAACTCGATAAGTCGAGATATTTTTTCATTGAAATAACAACTTCACCTCAATGGCATATAGTTCGTATTTTAAAAACAGGTTTGCTCGACTTATCGGGTTTGACCACCCAACCCTCGAATTTTGTTCTAGCAAACTATGCCACTTTTTGCCACAAGAAATAGATAATCAATCCACTTGTGACAACAGAATGACCAGAATTGGCTAGAAAATCTCTTCCAAAATTTACTCAACCACTATTCATTCTGCAGTATTTTTTTTATCAGTTATAAGGTGGGGGGGGGGGGGGTCTTATAATCCGCAAATGTAGACGAGAAAAGCCCGGCCGTCATAGGCCTCGTGGTTGGTACTGCTGATGGTGATAAAGCCTACGATGCTGAGTTCCTGGGTTCGACTCCCGGGCCATTTATCCGTGTATTTATCAAGAATAATGCTATGTGCTATATAATGCTCCTGTTATGTACTTATTGTTTTCTATGTACTTAAATACTTACCCCCTTATTCATGAACGTTTGTTAACTTAACAAACGCCTAATAATTGTTTGTCCCTTTCGGTCTTAACAATGTGTCCATAAGAGCAATAGGGACAAACAATTATTAGCGGCTTGTTAAGTTCGCAGACGTTTATGAATAAGGGGGTTATTGTTTTCTATGTACTTCAATAGGTATCTATCTATTTCGTATATTGCCACTTAGTACCTACTCACAAAACAAGACTTAATTGTGCTTTGCGTGGGGTAAGTATCAAATAGGAACATTTGTGTAAAATTGTTTAATAAAATTCATAAATATACAACGTAAACTCACAAGAAAAACTTGCTAACAAAATCATAAAGCTTCATTATCAAATCTTAACCATATTTTATAAAATTATACCATCAGTACCCAACACGTGTAGGTTTATTCATAAATTCGCGACGAGGCGACCGTCTGTCTGTGCGCACATGTCTTAATGACTGAGTATGACCACGTGTATGGCTTGTATGGCTTTGGATGGGATAGAAGTGGGTACGTTACCTATACAATTACATATTTATGAAATAAATCAACTTATTTTATCACTTAAACATTTTGATTTGTGTTTTTTAAGTAGCGACACTATAAATATTAGATGTCATATTCGTTTTTAGGGTTCCGTAGCCAAAATGGCAAAAACAGCACCCTTATAGTTTCGCGATATCCGTCTGTCCGTCTCGCGTCTGTGCGTCTGTCCGTCTGTCCGCAGCATAGCTCAGTGGCCGTTAATACTAGAACTCTGCAATTTGGCATAGGCATACATATTAATCATGCCAACAAAGTGGTGCAGTAAAAACTAGATTTTTTTTCGGGTGCCTCCCGAACTGGTGGTGAAGTGGTAATGTTTTTTTATTTGATGTAATCCTATAGTGTGGGGTATCATTAGATAGGTTTCTTAAAAAGAATAAGGGTCTTAAAAGAAAGTTTTTTCTAAAGTTAATAATTTCGGAAATAATCGCTCCATAAGAAAAAAAAATGTGTCCCCCCCTCTCTAACTTTTGATCCGTAGATCCAAAACATATGAAAAAATCATGAGTAGTTGGGCTTATAGAGTACTTTATAATCACCAAATTAAAAATTTAAAAAACCGACTTCAACCGGTTTCTCCAAGATTCCCGATTTGTTTCCATCATTGGTTTCCTCAAATCCTACTTTCTGAATGCAAATTCTTGTAAAACCTATAACATTTGAAGAGATCCCTCGATTTCTCCAGGATCCCATCATCAGACCTCAACTTGGTGCCAATGGGACCATCTCGGGGTAATACACGTTCGATCACAAAAAGAAATTTTAGAATCGGTTCACTATTCTCGGAGATATCAGGTAACATACATACAACAAAAAAAAAAAAAAAAATTCAGTCGAATTGAGAACCTCCTCCTTTTTTTGAAGTCGGTTAAAAATAAAACTATTTCGAACGTCATCCTAGCCGTTTTTGAATAACTACGGAACCCTAAACTGAGCATGGCCCGACATGCTCTTGGCCGGTTTTATTATATAATTTCGTAGAGTGGGGGATAAGATAGCGAATGCTCGTTTGGTCTAAATGCACCTCAAACACCGGTCAAATTTTTCGGGTACCTACTACCTATACAATAATCTTTTACAAGGCTAGGTGGCTTTGACCGGTGCGCCAATACAACACTAGTGGCTACGATTTCCCAACATTGGTACTTATCCATTTAAAGTTCTCCAAAATATCAAATATCGTTCACAGTATAAGTCTACGCTCGTCATAGCTCTATAGTTTCAGTAAAGTAATGAATGAACTGAATGAAGGCATGTTGATCGCGAACATCACGTGTTGTATAAAAATAAAACATGAGATTATCTTTTTTGTTGCATAGAACTGGTAATTGTATGGCGTGACTGTTGAATTTGTTGTAAATAGTTAATCATGATTGTAAAGGTTTTATCATCTTTGAAGAAGTTAACCAGATTTCATTCAACAAGGTGTTTCCCGCTACTGCTACTACAGCGATGGCTACGTATAAAAAGGTGCGTTCAAACTAAAAGAGCATTCGCTGTTCTAACCTCCCACTCTACGAAATTCGATCGGTACACAAAACGTGATTGGTTGATTTCGTAAAACGGGCGCTAGAACACCGAATACCTACTCTTTTTGTTTAAACGCACCTTTAGGCAGGCGCGGATCCAGGACTTCGTTGAGGGGGGGGGGCTATGATGTGATAGTATTTTATACTTAAAACACCACCTAGCCATACCTAAGTCCAGTGTCCAGGGGGAACAAGTGCCGTATTGCCCCCCCGCTGGCTCCTTGCCCGCGCTTAGGTAATAGGAGACGCCTTTGCCCAGCCAGTGGACTGTTTATAGGCTGATGTGTGATGTATTTCCCGCTGTACTTACTAACCTTTAAACATACAAATTGCAAAACTTCGAAGACATAATATTACTAAAAAAACAGGTACCTACAATCTACATAGGTCATCTCATCACAATCATCAAATCAGCCGAAAGACGTCTACTGCTGAACATAGGCCTCTCTTAAAGATTGCCACAATGACCGGTCCTATGCCACCCGCATCCAGCGGACTCCTGCGATCTTCAAATGTACTATAAACTACGTATTAGGTAGGTACTATAAACTAAATTAATTTCGAGCATGACTGAGTTCACCCTTTTTATCTACAGGGATCCGTTCACTTTATGAATATAAGAGTAAGTACTTACCTAATTTTGAAACCTAGTCAACTTCCCAGCACATTGTAACCACACTTTCACATGTCATTAATCCAGGATCGTTAAAAAACAATCTAGAGCGCTAGACTCCCGGTCATTGGCCCGACCACATGTCACTGCAGACTTCTTTAATGACACACTGTATCATTATTTGCATGTGCACAATATACTACTTGAGTAGACTGAGAGTACATGAGTTTAGTTTGAAAAGGCCGAATCAGCGGCCCTACTGCGAAAAACGAAATTCGTAAATTTCGAGGATTTGTCACTCTCACTCTAATGACGCCTTCGTTTGAGTGACTGAGAAAAATCCTCGAAAATTACGAATTTCGATTTTCGCGGTAGTAGGCCAGCAATTCTCAAAAAGTTTGTATATTTGGATCACGTCTTTGATTTTGATAAAAATTGGTATGCTGGTAGAGTCGATGATGCTGAGCAAGATCCACCACCTATCCCAATGTCCCAGAAAGTTTGTATGAAAGTTTCCTTTTTTGTTTCCTGTTCCTTTAGATCCCTATACATTTTACAACAGATTGAAATCATGCGATCGGCGGCAGCTGCTGCTGAGCATGCGGCGTCCTTAAAAAGGCAAAAATATAAAACACTTTCGGGCTACATATTTGTGCCCTTAGCTGTAGAGACTACAGGTTGCTGGTGCGCAGAGGGGAAGAGTCTTGTCGTGTGGTGACGGCAGTAAGAATACATTTGTCACCACCCCAACTCCTCCTGCGGGTGTCGTAAGAGTCGACTAAGGGATTAAAGTGTCACTGATCATTCTACAAGATTGATGATGGGCAGCAGCGTCATCATAGTGGACACATTACTGCGATTGCCAATCCGCTTACCCAGCGTGGCGATTATGGGCATTTACCTCCTAATGCGTCTATACGCATAGTTAATAGGAGAGGCCTACGTCCAGCAGTGGACTAACATAGGCTGATTATGAGAGGGGAAGAGCTTCCTTAGGGAACTGGGACGACGCCTGCAGGAAAGGGGCCTTGATCCCCGCTCCGGTTCGTTCCTGGAGCAAAGACTGTCCATCGCGATTCAGCGCGGAAACGCTGGGCGCGTGATGGGCACCTTTCGGGAACCGATCGGGGCGGTTTGGATGGGTAGGTACCTCCTTTTACGACCTGTTCACACTAGCGATTCAATTGGGCGATTTAAAAGCGATTTCTATACAAAAGTTGCACGACTTCGCCACGTGCAATTTTATATAGAAATCGCCCAAGTGCGGTCTTTTTGGTTTAATTATATTTAAGTTACTAATTTATGTTTTGAGATTTGGTTTGTAGTTAATATTATTCTTAAGTATTTATTGTTTTCTTAATTTACTTGTATTGGCATGTCTCATACGAGTAAGTAAAATAAATATTAATTCTGCCTTACTGCATTTCATATATTGCAGAAGATTTGACAATTGCTACTCAAATTCAAAAATTCCCAGGGGGGTTACCATGTCGTACTAATGCGATTCATTTTAGGTCGAGAGAAAGGGCAGTGCTATACGAGTCGTACATTTCTGTCCCTTTCCCTGAACCTAAACTAAATCGCATTAGTACGTCATGGTAACCACCCAGACCTCTTTAACTCTTTCACCCACCATCTAATTAACTCACTGGTCACTCGAAAACATCAAAAAGGTTCAAAAACAAAGGTTCCATAATTACATCTTTCCGTAATTTTACCCGGTCAAAAAACCCTCAGCTAATGTGACGATCTAAATGCAAATACCGGGTTTGCCCGTTGCTGTAATTTGCCCCGGTAAATACCGCAAGGGTTGAACCGGGTGAAGTTTACTTTTTAATTTCTTTCAAGCGCTTTGTGGTGTCTTTGTAACTTTTTGAACATATATTTTTGCGTTCTGGTCTTTAGAATAAAGACTTTGCGAATGATGCTGTTGGTGTTTTGCATTAAAATTACGTTTTCAACGATATAGTAGAGTTTCAGGGCAATTTAATTTAGTTTATTATAAAAAAAAAACTTAAAAGCTCATGTGTATGATATTTTCTGACATTGTAGTATAATTTATAATGACTATACTAGAAACTTTACTGTAATTGAAGATAGCTTGAATAGTTACTAATCAAAATAAGTCAAAATTGTGTTTTAATATTTATTTTAATTTTCTTATCTTATTGGAAATCTCTTATTTGCATTTCCTACTTATTGAATTGTTTTTTTGTTTCAGAAAATGAACATTTACTAAAGTATTTAATTATTGAACTTGTACAAAAGTGGCGAAATTCGCTATGAAGCGCTAGAGCGCTACTTGCTGAAAGGTGATAATTTAAATAAAATTTTGACTGGGAATGGAAAATAAACATGTAAAGGGGGCAATTCTCTGCGTAGGCGAGTACTAAATGATTTCACGGCGAGAGATAAGTTTTTAATGTTTTGTATTAATTAACTCTGTATAATTTGGCTGTGAGAACTCTGGCCCGGGTTTCGTGGTGTTACACCGGGTGCACGCTCGACACTGTGTCTTAAGGTGCGTTTAAACTAAAAGAGCATTCGCTGTTCTAGCGCCCGTTCTACGAAATCAACCAATCACGTTTTGTGTACCGATCGAATTTCGTAGAGTGGGAGGTTAGAACAGCGAATGCTCTTTTAGTTTAACCGCACCTTTAGGTGTAGTGCTCAGTTTTGTTTAGATAATTATACAATGTGTGTCTATGATACTGGCTTTTATCGAAACCGAGGAATGCGATGCAGATTTCTAGCCAAACCGTGAACATTATTCGATTCAAAATGCGTTGAATGTTAAAAGTAAATAACTTTCTCAGAAAAGTTAATTGAGAAGCAATGTACAACTACTTAAGCTGTATGTACACGCGTTACATTGATCGTTTGGTGGAAATCAAATTAATTGTACGGTCAATTTAATTATTTGTCAAATGTTAATACTTGAAAACGATTGCTAGTAATGCGTATTATTACCCATTTTCGTAAAAGCCTAGGTCATGGAAACACACTGTATATTTTATAAATACAGTTTTCTTTAGGTATAATAGATATTAGCAGATAGGTATTTATGACTTTTATAGTCAATTATAGCGTAATTTAATAATTAGGAAACGCATCAAGACAGATTAATTTACGTCTTGCCTGCGGATAATTTAAAATTTAAGAACAAGATAGCATAATATTAATTATTAATCGATATTGAAATCTGCACACTGCGTTTCTATTGACCAGCTCCTGTTTACAGCCTAACTGTTAACTATTGAACGCTGAAAATATGGTTTTTGTTTTGATCAACGTGCATGAGCAATAGATAATTTGAAATACATGGTGCCTGAAGTTTATTTCTATTTATTGCGTAGCAAAAATTTAATTCAATTATCTTCTTTTTCCTCCCAGATAAACTCATTTTCCTAGTGTTTAACGTATTACGCGATTTTGCGTCACTCAGGCAGGTCCAATCTACTCGGCTAACGAAAAGGGAAACTAGAATTAGTCTCATTTGATCGGATTATTAGTCTCTTTTCCACATAATGTCTTCCTTCTCCGAAAAGCATACGGTAAGTCTTTTTTTATTCTGTGTTTAAGTCGGCGGCCTACAACTCTTAATACTTTTTATATTGAATGAATGAAACATTTCACAAAGCCACACAACATCACAAGCCTTAATTGAGCTTACCGTGGGAGGGACTAGGTTGATTTGTGTAAGATGTCCCAAGATTTCTTCGAAACACAAACACACAAATACCTATAGTATCAATGTATTTCTATTTATTTGTATTTATTGATACTACTCGTATAGGTATTACCTATAGTATCAATGTATTTCAATATTTTCAATTTCCGAAACCAGCATTTAATGCTGGTTTCGGAAAATGATAGCAGTCAGCAAGTATCACAGCACAAAGTGATTCAGTGTACCCTAACACAAAAAAATACAAAACACAAAACAATACAGAACATATTAACACTTTATATTATAAGTATAGTCAACCAATGGTAAGTCAACTAGGTACAGTCGAGTGCATTAATATATAGACACATTTGTAAGGGATCCGTATGGAGAAGTGTATATATATTGGCGTCTCCTCTGTTATTATAATAAGAATAGGGTTTAGGGTCCAATGAATGAGACAATTAGCAACTTCGTATTTGAGCACTGGTTTATTCTTCACCAATTCGCGATATTAAAACATCAATCTTAAAATAACAAAGCGTATGAGACAACGTCTGCAACTGACCATTTCGATGACAAGAATGCCCCCACCGACCATCAGTCAGGTTACTTATAGGACTTAGAGGGTCCGGGCGGGTGCAGGTGGCGTGACGTCATAGTGGCGTGATCGCCTGATCGGTCAGGTCAGGTGCAGCTGTTGTTTTTGTACATTGATTACTATTGGATATTTTTCACATTTTAGATTCTACATGATGACGCCGCCGTCATATATATTAATGCCCTTGACTGTACAGCTTGTATGGTTGCTTCAATATATCCCACTGGCGACACAAACCGTGTAGCTGGAAAACTTCGCAGCGCACAGGTTAACACTCCCCGGTATAATTGCCGCCGCCGGTTGAGCGCCGTTTGTGTGCAAACGAGCAGCGAAGGGTTATGCCGATTGTTCGCTCGTTCTGTATAATGATACGGTGTTTTAGTTAGCCTTACTTTATTAGGATTGGGTTTTATTATGTTGTTGGGTATATTTTTGATTATTAAATTATTTACCTACCTACTTTGTGTTTCATGAAAATATTCCCTTACGCTAAAATTCACACTACTTATCCCTAGATCCAGATATAAGTATTTTTTTGTACGTAAATGGTTAACAAATATTCAAATTAATAAACTGTTAAGCCCTAAATACCTACCTACCACTATATGTAAAAATTGACAGTTCAATTAGCAATTATTTATTTAAAACATAATATTTATACCTATTTATAAACTGTGTCTGAAATAGTGGTGAATTTCCGATTCAAAATACAGTTTTACGTGTCATTTGAAATAATGGCTGACGATTGCGCGATTTAATCTATCAGTTTTGGTAATAACATGTAATTACTTAATTACCTATTTATACATACCGTTACGAGGTTAACATAAAAATAATAATTAACTTGAAAAAAAACCGGATAAAATAAATGTCAAAATCCGGATAAAAAGCTTTGCACCCGGATAAGGTATGTCAGTTGACACAATTATCCGAACGGCACAATGAAGCCTGCGTCACGTACAGACTACCGACATTAAAAACAATGAACGGTTCAATTTTTCACCGGCCCGCGCTGCGCTAATCCGGTTGGGGTGGATCCTCAATGAGGCGACATGTAAAAAAATGGAAGTGATATTTGTCCATACAAAGTTATTTTCACCTGGCCTAATAAATGAATGTGTTTAATAAAGTAATTTATCTTTTATTACTATTTATTATGGAACTATAAAACAACTTGAAAATGTTTGTAATAATACAATCATACTAACAACTTTTCAGGAATAGTTCGCAAAAAAATCATAATTTTAAAGCCAACGATGGTATATCTTGTTAGTACCTATTTTTAAAAGTGTCAATCTCTTTGTAATCACATTTTTTTTAATGTGTTTACATTGAATGTCATAGGAACAAACATTTTCAAATTGGTACCTATTATTAAGTGCACAATAGAATAGGATTGGGTAAAGTCGGGTTGCATTAGCTCCAGGGGGCAACATTGCTTTTAGCTTTAATTTTCTAATATACTATTTATAAACCACAAAATACTCGATAATTTATTTTCTAAGCAGTTTTCATGCTAACACACCTAGATACTACACTGAAAATAGTAAGTAAGCAAGGAAAACTGTTTTCGAGCAGCAATATACTGGAACGTCAGTGTTAATCGTTCAGTGTCTATACTCGTACATACAACAAAATCTTATGCCTGTTTTTTTATCAATCGTGACCGAGAATAACCCCCAGCGTTACGAAAACTAATTATCCCCCGCTTCGAAATGATAAAGCAAAGCCGTCGTATGGGATAGGTATTTTTATTCGGGACAAAATGAAATTCCCGAACTCACATTGTACATACAACTATAACCCTTATTGAAAGTCACGTAAAGGTTGTATTCGTATGAAACTGTGGGCAGAAATTGTGGATATACAGTACAGAGTTGTGGAAAAATTTTAGTACCGAGTATAAAATAATCCGGGTATAATCTCGCCGGGTAGATCCCATTATTTTTGATCATCCCTCTTTTGTATCTGTATACAGATGAAGGTATAAAATGAAACGGAATGTAAAAAAGATCGGGTTCTGTTTGCAGATTGTTTTTCTGTGACTGTTTAAATTGCATAGATTTTTTTTTATTGACCACAAAGTTGTTCAAGTGGGCCCATACTTTGAAAAATACATGTATGTACTATCTAAAAACACGACGAGATATTTCCGATTAATGAAAACCAACCTCGACATCGATAGTAAATAAATATTGCAAAAAATTTATACAGGGTGGCCCATTCAAATCGGTCAGTATGGGAAAGTCTGAAACTATAAGACATACGAAGATTTGTTCTTAGGAACCATGTCACCGATTTTGATAAAAAGAAAAACTGCGTTGCTAAATATGACAAAAAAAACTTTTTTTCTTAAGATTTACACAATAAACACCTAGTAAAATAAATTTAAGTACGTGAAAATAATGAATTCCATTCATTTTAGACATCATGTTTCTTAGAGACATTTACTGCTTAAAACTTGGACAAACGATATCTGAATAGAAACAGTGTAAGTTAATTTTTTCAAAACAACCGGGTTCGATTCCGTGGCTGGGTACAGTGTTTTTTTCAAATGCATGAATGCAGTTTTTATTTTTATCAAAATCGGTGACATGGTTCCTAAGAACAAATCTTCTTATGTCTTATAGTTTCGGACTTTTCCATACTGATCGATTTGAATGGGCCACCCTGTATATCTACATACTCGAACGAATCCGATCAGTTCAAAATGCGGCAAATTCAAATTTTCTATGAACAGACAACTCCTCACGCCTTTTTTTTCATTTTCCAGGATTTCTACTTCCAGGAATTGTTGGACATAGTACGAGCCCCGATGCAGTGGAGTTCGTCTAGTTCGAAACAATTTTTACAAATTTTTGAATATTTTAAAAATGATCACATTATGCTAATGATAAATTGTATGAACGTTAGTCATGGTTAATGTACCACATTTCAAGAGCAATCTGAAGTACGCTTTTGTTGTTTAATAAATCGATTTTAACAAACCAGTGTCTAAATTATATTTTCGTTCACCACCGTAATTCCGCGCTTATAAGCTTGAAGCAAAATTCGCAGTGCATCAGGTGTACCATGTCGTCTTTAATATTAATGGCGTTCTTTACATTCATTGATTATTTACAAAATTAAAAATTGTGGAAAAAATTTTAAAAAATAACTCTCGTAAAATAGTTTTTTTTTTATTCTGATTTATTAAGTCTAAATATTTTATACTCAAAGAAACTACTTTAGTACTACTATTGAATAGTGAAGGTTTTGTCTCTAAACCTTTTCCCCCGGATGAACGGGATAATCTCGAAAAACTGTCTAACTGGACGAGAACATATGCATCGGGGCTCGTATAGTAGGTGTAAGTACTACTTACATTTTCGAAAATATGCGAAATAGGATGGAAAAGTTAATATAATAATAATTAAGTCCCAATCTTTTATGGTAATTTGTGTGGTAAATAATTAACTACACTCCCGTTGCTAGTGAAGCCTCCGAGAGGATTGTTTTGGAAACATTGTAATAATGTGTGTTCAATAATGTTGTATTCAATAGTCTTTGTAAATTTCTTATGTACCTACTGTTGTTGATGCCCCAAGTAAATAAAAAAATAAAAATATATTGTAATAATATAAATAGTTAATATTTTCCGAAATGCTCAGACTGCGTTTAATTTGTATCATTAATAATTTGAGATATTTTTTAAAAATAATAATTGGTAATAGCAAATAAAGCTTTAAATTAGGTAACCTAATATTAATTTATGTGTGAATAAACAGTTAATGTTCCTCTTTACGAATGTAAAAATAACAAACAAATCGTCATAAATTTTACTAAAATCGGATGTATCTAAATAAACTATTTTGTAGCCTATTGTTTACCTACCTCACCTGTCTACATATTTATATTATGTATAGTTCTAATAGATAAGCAAAAGAAGACCTACACAGGGTGGCAGATCAATACATAAATACACATCACGCACAAGGCTCGGAACCGGTTTTTTTTTCGAGAATCTCGAAATAGCCCAATATTTAAAATGTTTTATATTCTTTATGTAGTACTCAAAATGTTATGAAATTGCCACCGTCGTATGGTACCGAAGAACAAAAAAGAACGAAATTCGGTCCGTTCTTTTGTATGGAGTAAAAACCGGTATCCGAGCCCTGATCACGCATAATCATAGGTTACATGTAATAACTATGTAATTTATAACATTTTCAGTCACCAAACTCTATTTACCTACCCATAGATACGGATCTATTTTTAGTCCCTGTTTAATTTAAATACCTTTTCAAAAATATTATACCAGGTTTATTTTTTAAGTACTTATATTATTATGTCAGTATGCAGCATACCTATCTTTTGGTAAATAGGTACCTATTAATCTTAGAAAAAAATAGCATTATAATTTTAGTGCAAAATTTTCAATTTAAAATGACTATGTGGTGTAGTGTTACGTTTATATTATAATATATTGTGGTAAATTAATTTAATATTGCTAACATAAATGTACCTATACCTATACCTAAGCATCGGATCCTATAGGCACCTGATTTTTATTTCTCAGTGACATAATAATGCATATTTTATAGATAAAGTCCCATGTAGAAATTGTATACTGTAAAAAAATATGAAGGACTTTATTGTAATTCAATATTACGGAAGGAGTAAAATTATTATTGTTTACATGGTAGGTATGTGTTAATACTTGTAGGAAAGGCATAAATAATATTTAAAAGTCAACAAAATTTTCAGGAACTTGAACAAAATTATATTTCTATGTGTACCTAATAGAATAGTAGAATAAAAAATATTTTTTTTATTGTTTCCTCCTTTTTATTTGGGTATGGTGCCCAATGAACTTGAAAAAGACTAGGTGTTTGTCGTCTATTAAGACATTTAACATGGCGACTTAACATAACCGGTATAGAAAAATTATGAAAAGAAAAGTACCTAGTAAGACCATATCAAGTGAATATGCGATACAGGTAATTATATACATCACCACTATTTTCTTATACCTTGTAAGTATTAAATGCTGAGTGAATTAAATGCTTTGAAATTAAGATTTTTTAATATTTCTACAGTTAGCTGAACGACACGTTATATAAAAAATGTATACTATAATGTAAATGTATACTATAACTTGTCTTAAACTAAAAAAAAATTCCATTGCCCTTCTATTCCCGACTATGGTAGAGTTTTACATGGTTTCGCTTTCACAAAAAAAAATGGTGTCAATATTTTTCATATTTTTTCCCACAGTTTGTTTTTGAATAACAACGGCGAAAGCAAAAACATTTTATAATAAAAAAATACGAAATAGTTATTAATATTATTATTGACGTCAGAGTATAAAATAAATATTTAAAGTTATGGTTTAATGGATATGCTTTAACGATCTTTCTAATTGTATTAATATGGGAGATATTTAATTAGAAAGTATTATATTTTAAGCTTAATCTTTTTAGAAAATAACGAAATGGATTTTAAAACCCAATTCAAACATTTCCCATATTAGTTAATTTAAGAGCACAAAGCAATTAATTTATCCAACATAAGAACAAACTCAATAACAACAAGCACCGCCTCCGCCAGATCCCGGCACATACAGAAAATGCCGTATTAAATTGCTACGGTAAATGCATTCGCACAAAATCCATCAAGAATCATATTATTGCGTTACCTATACAAAGTGATTGTCACTCTGGACATATGGCGTCAGGGGAGTGGGTGGAGCCAACCAAACCACGCCTCTCCTCGCTGATAAGGCTCAAATCTCAAGCGAATCCCGTCTATTATCAACCTAAAAGACACGAAAATGAGTTAAAGGCAAGTCGAGTGTGTTACTTGTTTAAAACACACTCGCTATCCGGAGCGGTCGCACGCTCGGTTCGGGAGTTTTTCGAATTTGGAATTTGTGTTATGTTTTTTTAACCGGGACGATGGAAGTTAGTGCTATGCCGCCGATGCCGTTGGACTTTTCTATGGTGAGGAGCGGGTCACCCGGCGGCGGGCTCAGGGAGTCTCCGAGAAATGTCTCCAATAGCGCCTTTAGAGTTGTCACCCCAAAGGGTAAGTTCAATTTTTATTCTTCAAAAATTGGAATTTTATTGACACTTATGAACATCTAATATTCTAGATAAAAAAAATTGATATTTTTTTTATGTAAACATAAACAAGCGTTTGTTTTTGTTAGGTACGCGTCACGTGCTTAAAATACAAATTACTCCTGGGTATTTATATGTCGCTGTAATTTAAATTCCGTTTAAAATCATTCCGAAAAATTATATTGTTACGATATTAAATATCACAGTAGAAAAATCTTACTATTTTGACTGGTGTGCGGCAAATTTTTTTTTGAAGTTCTTAGGTTATTTCAATTTAGTTATATTTGTAAGGTTATTAGATAATAGATATTTTAGTATTAATTTAGGAAGTATTAACTTTAGGCGGCTTAGCTTATCTTTGGGTTTTACTCCATAATCGTAATCACAGTAGGTGACGTATCAATAATAGTACCTATCGATAGGTATAATATGCATGTGTTGTTCTTGGATATAATATGTATAGTATTTTGAAATACGGATTTATTTTATAATTGCTAAAATGTAGATTTTTATAATTGCTAAAGTTTAGATGTGACAAGTCATGCCAAAAATGGCATATACAAAAATGCTTCCAACATGCATAGTATGTAGTGTATAGGCACATGCACCACCATTTAACTGTAAATACATGGTTAGATACTTTCTAATATTTAGTTACGGTAAAATACCTATCTGGAATATTTGTATTGAACTGTTGACACAAACATTAAAAATATATATAATTTCGACTACACCTAATCAGGTAGGTGACATCTATCTAGAAGTAGAGGATTATTCATTTCGTGAAAACTTTTTAATTTTTTATTCTGCTTATAATTATGTGTTTGGTATCTAATGGTGTACCAATCTACCAATATTTCATACTTTTATTTAATATTTATTTTTAAATGTAAATAGTAGTCCCTGAAAGGCTTCACTTCGTAATAAATTAAAATAAAAGCGGGACCTTTATGTTTTCTACTCTTTAGGTAGGTATGTTTTCTACGCGTACTAGCCTACGTAAGTTATGTTTATATATCGACCGTGCCCATCGAACGGAAAAAATAATAACCTTTACATTTTTTTCCAAAAACAATAAGTTTCAAAGCTATATTACAGCTTTACTCTAACATAAACTTTAAAATAATCGCTACCTAAATTAACTCCACAAGGATTCTAATTGGTCAAAGGTATACCGATACTAATACCGATACCAGTTCCTTTGTGCCCTGATACCCAATGCTGTTGAAATTTTAATTTCCAATTTTCATCTCCGCACCTGATGAGTGTTATTCTTTTTACCCCAGCTCCCCCTTTGCGCAATTCTTTTGATCGTCGAATTGAAATTGGTGGCGATAAGGCCACACGTTGGATACTTTTTCAATTTGAAAATGTGGGAATGAGCTTTTAAAGGTTTGAAACTTGTACGAAACTAGTAGAATTTGTAAATTCTACATTGGGTTGGGTTTATTAGTTTGAAACCGTTTTTAAACCGGATTATGTAATATGTGGATTTTCAAAAAAGTACTAATAAATTAATATAAATTAAGAGGGATGAACCCATACAACACACATATATTTTGTAATAAACTATAATTGTAGGCAATCTCAATGTATTTATTTAATTTCAAAATCAATTGTACCTACATATCTGTAGATATTTAATAAATACAAACCCGATACCCATTTCTTCACTAAATGATCCCTAAATTTTAAAGTCGTTTTGGGACAAAAATAATTAACTTTCCTGATCTACCTGGCTTCCAATAAAAAAATCGCATTTTTTTTTCTAATTGGGAATACCAAAAATCGTCGTAGTATTGCCAATTTCCGTTACGTGCACATTTTCGGAAACTGAAAAATCAATTCAAATAACATAATGTTTTGTTTACTACAGTCTATTTTTTAAATTGAATTCTGCACATTGGCAATCTCAACGACGAAATACTGAATAGCTTAAAACTTTTCTTCGAAATGCGAAAAATGCACGTTCTAGCCCCCTCGCCGTTGTGTATGTAAGTACAGCAAAAGAACTGTCTTAAAAAATCTTTTCTTCGAAATGCGAAAAATGCACGTTCTAGCCCCCTCGCCGTTGTGTATGTAAGTACAGCAAAAGAACTGTCTTAAAAAATACAACTGTTAAAAATATTTGCACTATAAGAAACACTGACAAGAAAAAGAGTTAAAGTGATCAGCGCTACTTTATTTATTTTATTTTTACATTATTTGGAAAACAAACAACTAAAAAATCAATAATAAATTGAAACTAGACACAAGGAACCCTATTATAGGGACCCTTGTTACATTATTTCTACCTTTACTTATATTTGCAGAAATTCCAATACTTATTTGCTCGCTAAGCAAGAATACGCCTATAAAATAAATATACATTTTTCATCGTATTTCAAAGGTAAAAGGAACAAAATCGTTAACATACATTTGGAGTTGGGACCGATCATACTTGACCATTTCTCAAAAACACCTATAAGCGCTGAGTTGGTTACCATTTTTCTATTTTGTTATTAGGTAACTTTTTATGACACAAAATTGTAATAATACTATACATACGAGTATTATATTATAGATTGATTTTTTACTATGATGTTTAGATTATACAAATTTAATATATATTTTCCAAATGATGCGAAATAACGGATAAAAGTATTGATATTCATATAAACCAAGGGTAACAAAACGGGAAAGTTAAAGCTTGGTAATAATTGTCAGCCTCCGTAGCCTAGTTGGTAGTGACCCTGCCTACGAAGCTGGAGGTTCCGGGTTCGAATCCCGGCGAGGGCATTCTTTGTGTATTTATTTATCACAAATGTTTGTTCCTTGGTCATGGTTGTCTATGTATATAAGTATCTATATGTATCTATCTATTATATATATCGTCGCCTGGTACCCAAATCACAAGCCTTAATTGAGCTTACCGTGGGACTAGGTCGATTTGTGTAAGATGTCCCAAGATATTTATTTATATTTATTTATTATTTATTTAATTGGCCTTAATCGTGTAATTTTTTTTAAGGAATTACATAATTATTAATTACCTAACTACTTATATACATCTCCAGGTACAACTCGTGGCGGACTTTTCGATTAATTTAAGTTAGATAGTTTTATTCACTATATTTAATTAGTTTTATATTATCGATATATTTCATAGGTTTAGGTGTTTTATTTTTATAAATGCGTCAGATTTTGTATCTTAATCTTAATAAATAATTATTAATTAGATTCTTATATACATTGTCATCCTGAATAATACGGCTTGTGGAAAACAGACGGCGTAATTAAATACATGAAGCAGTATTGAAAATCTAAGGAATAAACTGAGAGAATTCGTCGACAGAACCTTTTTTCGTTCGAACAAATATACTGTGAACATTACAAATTAGTAGGTCAAAGTATTTCATAATTTATTTTTGCACGAATGGATTTGCCTAGTTGTATCTAAATCGGAAATGCGAACTATTTGTTAAATTCGATAAGTTTATAAACAGGAATTGTTTCACTTTTCTATTTTGTTATAATTTTTTTATTTGAATTTTAACCATATTAGGTATTAATTAAGGAAATATGTTATAATCTATCAAACTTTAATTGTGAACAAACAATCAATAATACACTCGAGAGCAAAAGTTTCGGGTCACTAGCACATAAGTACTTACTGCAATATCTAGAAAATAAAGAAAGCTAGCGTGTTGAAATACATAATACATAAATATTAATCAATCAATAAATGTTTCGTTATAAAAGCAAGTATTTTTCGAGAAATGCTTATTTCCGATAATAAAATATCTGTTTACCGAATTTTTTAATGAAATAGGGTAGGTACTTAATACATACCTATATGTATAAAATATTTATGAAAAACTTCAATATAACTGACATCATAGGACTTAATCATAGGACTGAAAAATGGTTTGTAAAAACTGAACCAACTTATAAATAGCATCACTGCTATAGCCATCAAGAACTCGCCAACTATGAAGTTTTTTTTAACTCTCTGAACAAAATGGCTACGACTTACTGATGGATAGACAGACTTTACTGTCGATTCGATATATTGTCAAAAATAAATGTTTTTATTTCATTCCGTTACCATTTTTAAATACATTTTTTATGGCGGTAACGGAATAGAAAGTTCGAAAAATGCATTTTTCTACTCCCGTACTTTTACTTGTCATTTACAGGGTCGTGAACATACCTTTAAGCCCCTACCTTGTAGATGTTAAGATAAGTATATATTATCCATTCCCTATAAACGCATACGGGCATACACGCAGTGCGTTTTTTGGATTTTAAGACACCTCGTGTATCCCAGACTTAATGAAATACATGGCTGCCAACCTAATTTTAATTGTCATTTCTGAGGAATAGGAAACCATAGAGGAGCTTTCTTTTTTAATTTTGATGTCTCCCGTCCGCCGTTGATTATTAATAAAATTGTGTTTGACTGAGAATATTTCTCAAATTTACAATTTTATTTGAAAATAAGTGTGTGGTCGTAGAAAAAGTATTGTATGCAACATTGTTTAACTGAGTCAAAAAATGCTCGAAGCGTCTTTAATAACAATTTTCGGCTTCGCCTCAAATTGTTACCCACGCCACTCACCTTTTTCGACCTCTCTTAAACAAGGGTTACATATAAAATACTATTACGTTTTGGGACAACAAAAATCTCCTATAATAAAAAATACCAAAAAGTGGGGAGACAACTTTAAAAAAAATTACCCTAAAGTACATCAGGCTAATTGAGAACTCCTCATTTTTTGAAATTTAAAAAAAGACGAGCTAAAGCGGCTTCAGCATAATCGCGATTAATTTTAAGTTTAAAAACAACCGAAGTACCTTTATTCTTATATGTCGTTTAAAGACAATAAGATTAACTTCCTGAAATACATGTTATATAAAATCTCGCTTAGGGGATTACTCGAGAAACAATTAATATCGAAGGAGATGTAATGGGGTCGGGCAATTCCCAACATCTGATCCCGAGTAATCGGATTGTGCTGATCGAGAATCGACCGCTCTGACATTGATTTTAATGAGATTTCTACATATTAATAAGTAATTGTTGCTTTTATTGAAATCTCGATATGGTATCGAATGTCGCTGCTGATTTATTAGAAACACTCAGTTTGCAACTTCACGTGCGGAATACGATTATTTTGACCGACTTCAGAAAAAGAGTAGGTTCTCAATTCGACTGACTTTAATTGTCGGCTCTTTATAAATAACCCAATATCTCCGAGAATCGTCAACCAATTTTCATTTTTCTTACATCATCGAATCCATTCCTGCCGTGTGTATAGGAGATATTTATTTCTCGTTAATCACATAATGTTTTAAGTATTGTGCTAACTCCTAATGATAACAGAAATGTGACTATTTTGAAGAGTTTTTAATCCAGCTACACTCAGTTACACTTTCCCATTTCGTAGCATGGGAGCAATGGACCGCAGCTCGGCCTTCGGCCTCGCGAGCTGGCTCACCTGTCTTGGACGCTTCGAGCCTTCGGCCTTCACGGCTACGAAGCTTCGCCTTCTGGCCTTTAGCCCTCAGGCTCAGCTTTTATTACTACTCAGATTTTATTATACGTAGAAAAGCTTTGTACCGTGTTAGATGGGAGACCGATGTCCAGTGGACTAATTTAGGTTGACGATGACGAAAGTTTAGCATAGTAGACAATAGGAGTGTCTTTTCAAAAGGATTTATTTCCACTTTCAACTTTTTTTTAACTATGAATGTAAGTAGTTTTGCTAAAAGTAAAGAAATACATGTATGTTTTGAATTTCAAGTTCTAATAAGTCTCTTCTTGACCTCCAAAATATTAAAATATCAAAGTCCGTATCAAAAGAGCCTGTTTCTCTTTTATACTAAGAAAATGATACGAGCTTTTAGAAGTGTATAATAACTTATTATTAAGTACTTTTTGCAGAAATGAAGGATTTGTAAAATTTCCTTGAAAAACAGCTTAATTCTAAACGTTTCGCATCAAAAGGGCTTAATACTGAAAATGTATGGTATATTAACTTAATAATTCCCTAAGTTGATAAAGCAGTATATTTAGTGGCATAACAAATATATCAACTCACTTAAGTACTGTATCAAAAACACAGAAAGAATATCGAAATGAAACCCGTGGATTTATGTTTTTCTCAATTTCCCAAAAAAGTTTTAACTTGAAATAAGCCCTTTTGACAAGACACACCTCAATTTATTAAGGCTGGGCCGCACCGGATGTTGTCGTGGCTTTGCCTTAATGCTGTGATAGTTTACGATAGATTCAAGATTCAAGATTCAAGATTCAAATTCTTTAATGTACAAAAACACAAGTCAAAACAAAATTACACATTATAAACAATACAGCAAATACAACTTCATAAAATTAGTAAAAAGGGAAACAAATCATAATAATAATCTTAATCTAGACATGTCAAAAGAATAAATAATAAAATAAAATAAAAAAAACTATTTCAAAAACAAAAACATCACACAAAATATACATTATTCACATTAATTAAAGGATAATAATAAACAATAATAATAATCTAGACATGTCAATGATCGTTATAAAATTCCTTAACACTGTAGTATCGTCGGCCTAAATCGCAAACCTCGTAACTCAATCTGACCAAATTTTACAGGAGGCACAAAAAACTTGATTACCAAAAATTTTGCATGAAGACTTGCTTAGTATTTTTTTTATATAATGTTAAGTTAAATTTAGCCGTCAGATTGCTAAAACCATTTCTTTTGTAATCACCTGAATCTGAAAAATTTGGAGTTACGAGTTATTCTTGACAATTTTAGAAAGCTAATCGGGAGTTAAGAGCTTCGCTATAAAAATCCGTATAAATAGAGGATAGTCTTTTGATCTGAAAAAGGTAATTGTGGATAAAAAAATAAAAAAACTTGCAAATTTTCTTATAACTATCTATCAAGAATATTCTTATAAATATCTACCAAGAATACACAATCAGAAAACCGTAGAACCTTATTACACATACCTGTTATACAGCACTCGTTTTCTTCCTTAATATTTACGCAAAACTGACGCGTAGTAACAACCTAACAAGGGCTTGCATTCCGGAATTCCGGAATTTCGAAATATCGGAATTTCGGACCGATTTTGTTGTTTTTACAGTTCCGGAACTGACACAGTTAATATCGGAATTCCAGGAGTGAAAAAAAAAGTGTTTTTATTATATGGATAAACATAAAATATCAACACGATTATGATAATTAGGTACAGAATACAAAGCCACCACAAGATATATCGATAAATAGTTTACCACAAATTGTATTATGTTTTCGTTTCTGTAAAATAAACTGTGTTTACTAAATACTAGGTCCCTACTACTAAACCACGAAAACTGGCCACGGTAAGCAACGATCCTGTAAGATTTTAATAATCAATTGGGTTGCAATTATTTAACGTTATTTTTCATTTAGCCCTTTGATAATTATACGCCATTTACATATGTCGAAGAATCGTAACCTTTGACTAAGTCTCCACTTGGTCTAATATCAAGTAGCATTTAAAAAAAGTAAAACATTGGTAATTAAAGTTATTTTAACAGTGTATTCCTAACCACATTTAGAAACTATAATGTCATATATTATAAACTTTTCTGGATATAGCCTAGTTACAGAATTATTACCAATAGAAAAAAAATTGTTGTTACTCAGTACGAAAGGTTTTTTTTAACGGCGTTGGTGCCATTATGGAAAAGAGTCTCAGTGACCTCATTAATACATTTCGAAAAGTGAGAAATAAAACTTTCAAAAATGAGGTTTTCGTAAAAAAAAGTTAACTCATTTTAAGTGTTAGTTTTATAAATAACATATACATACTTTTTATGTTAAAATACTGACGTGTACTTGAGACCTTATTCTTAAGGTTTTCTCACACTTGCCATTTCAATTATTATCTATGAAAACAATAGCCGATATACCAGGCAACTTCTATTAATGTCCCAAGTAACCTGTCCAATTTAACGGAAATCAATAAAACACAGTGTATAATGACTAATGTTTCTGATTCGAATTACCATACCTATAAGTACTAAGTATTTGGTATAAGAACGTAACCTTAATTTATTGATGAACAATACAATGTGCCCATGAGGAAAGGGAAAAAAGGAAAGGGTTACAAATGTCATATAAAGTTTACCGGATGCCGTTTATTTTAAGAGAAAATGCCTTGTATTACCGTTTTAGACCGTTACGCATTTTAGGTAACCATTTTGTCTCTGTGTTGCCTTAGTCAAGACCAACAACACAAAAGTCACACTTAATGAGGGTTTTCGATAATTTTTCTGCCACCAGGGCGGCGCTTCGTACGCACCTGGTCTCGACAGCTGTCAGGTTCATACTATTCATAGGCACCTGGGCCTAAAATATTGAAATTCTATTTTATTTGGAAGAGAATTGATTTTGTAATGGATTACGACTAATACATGGTCGTCGAACTGAAGATTGAACTCTAAAACAGGCGCTCAAAGTCACTGGTATTCAAAATAATTACTATAACTTTGTTAATTTCATGAGAATTGACTTGGAACTATTTTATTCATTTATTTTAGGTAACAATATGACTAAAGTAATGGTTTTCAGATTAAATAAACCTATAAATATGTTGAAAATTAAATGCGCGTATTTATTTTGACAGTTCGTTATACGGTCGGCTCAGTGCTGCCATCTCACCTCCCCATAGCGGCAGAAAAAGTATCAAAAACCCTCATTGACAAACATCAAAAGGACAAACAATCTTTTATTTTTATCACCTAAAACATTAAAATGCATTTTTTTGCAAAGTTTCATTCATACAATAATATCACAATATACAATAATTATAATAATATAGAATACTTTTTTAAATAGTGCAGCATTCGAAATACACAAAAAAATCTTGCTTCTTTTAGCCTCAGGAATATGCTGTTAAAAATTTTCTGTTTCCTCATGAGCATCTTGTATACAAATCGTATTGAAATTTCAAGTTTTATTTAAAGAATACCTAGTATTACAAAATTTTCGTTAGTTCCGGAACTGGTGCCGGAATTCCGGAATTGAAGTATAATATCGGAAATCAGTTCCGGAACTGAAAATGATCCGATATTGCAAGCCCTGAACGTCATAGCAAGCTGTACTGACGGAAGTGGCGGGGAGGGAGATACGAGGTATTTCTTTTACAAAATGGCGGCCGGGAGTTGCGAGGTTTTCTATTTTGCTTTTTAAACATAAACGGTTTATTTTTCGTATTTAAGAGTTTCGCCGTTAGATGCGTTCAGAATAGTACTATCTAAAAATGTCAAAACATGATTTTCATAAAAATTGGAGTTACGAGGTATGCGATTTAGGCCGACGGTATGCTTTCTTTAATAAAAATGTCTTAACGAGATTGACATATTGTTCGTAGGAAGGCACCCGTTTAACCTCCGAACTCAGTTTATTATAAATTTTGACACCCACTACTCGCAAAGAATTTGATGATTTCGCCAATCTGGCAGGAACCGGTATTACATCGTTGGCGGTTCTCCTCTGATTAGGACGTCGCATTTTAAACTCGTCCAAGTGCTTCCACATAAACTTGGCTACTTCAAGGATAAACATACACGGAACTGTTAATATTTTAAGCCGCACAAAATGTTCTCTCGTTGGTGTGAATGGCGGCACCCCAGCCAATAACCTCACGGCTCTTTTTTGCATTATGAACACCCTGTCCCTATCAGCAGCAAGACCCCAAAGGTCAATTCCATATGAGATAATGGAATTGACGTACGCATAATATGCCATACGGATGGTTTCCTGAGAGAGAGCAGGGGCGAGCCGTGACAATGCAAAGGATGCCTGAGCGAGCCTACCTGAAAGAACATTTATATGAGTATCCCATCTTAAGCCAGAGTCTAAGTAGATGCCCAAGAATCGCGTTTCATGGACCTGTGGTAATTTAACATCATCAACTATAATATCCAGCGGTGTCGGGTACGTTCCTCTTAACCAAAAATGCATGATGAAGGTTTTGTTGAGGTTAATTAAGAACCCATTTGCTCCGAACCAGTCTGACAATTTACTTAGGACACGAACGGTATTTTCTTTCAAGTTTGAAAAATTATCTCCAGAAACAATGGCACAACCGTCATCAGCGAACATTATGAAGTCACCACGTGGGAACATCCCGATTAGATCATTTACCATCACAAGAAAAAGAAGGTTACCTACTGCCGAGCCCTGGGGAACGGAATATTCTCCAAGTGTCTTTGAATCTGACCTGGTTACACCACCATCAACCGATACTACTTGTTCCCTATCCTGCAAGAAAGACTTAATGAAGCCCAGAAAGCTACCACATACCCCGTATCTCTGTAGCTTCATCAACAGTAGCTGGTGATCAACAGAGTCAAATGCACGCGACAGGTCACAGAAAATAGCAGCAACCATTTTCCTGTCATCCAAATATTTCAGTAACCGCTGGTGAACTGCACGCACAGCGTCGACTGTTGACTTGCCCTGGCGGTATGCGTATTGGTGTTCGTGAAATAATTGATTGTCTTCAAAATATTTAACCAACCTATTACATATACCGAGTTCAACCACCTTCGACATTGCAGGGACTAACGATATGGGCCTATAGTTTTTCATATCCTCATTAGACCCTTTGCCCTTATACACCGGGCATACCTTAACAATTTTTAATAATTTTGGATATTCCCCTAAAATAGCACACTGGTTAAGAAGGGCACAGAAAATATCAATTACATTGTCCGGTAATCTCTA